>VCJN01002155.1:0-90536 GCA_006384855.1 Tetraselmis striata | reverse complement strand
GTAGAGTAAAGTAGGTTTTTTGGGGGGATTGTCGTAACGTCATGTGTGCCGCCCCAAGCAAGCTCCCTCCCGCCTCCCACAGCCGGGCCTCGGGGTGTACTTCTACAGCGAAGGATATATATACATATATATGGGTATATACGTATACATGTACAAATACATTATATGATTATGTAAAGGGCACTTTCAAATGTCTCCGCCCCCCCTTCAGAGACTCTCTTTTCCCCTGGCGACGGATGTCGTGGGAGGCATTCAAACCCTACCAACCCTAGCATTTCAGATCATCACGGAAAGCGCCCGCCCGAGCTCACAGCCGACGTCTGCCCCCTCCCCGCCCCTCTCAGCGGCAGGGTGACCTCCCCCCAGCCAGACATGCGGCGCCGCAAGGACGGCTCACACCACGCGGAGAGTCAGGCGGCCATCAACGGCTCGGGGCCGGCTCACAGCCAGTCTAGCGCCGGTGCGGCCCGAGCAATCCCCCCCTCCCCCCTCCTCTAACCTCAACAACACCCTGCCTACGCGCGTCAATGTTTGAGGCACATGCCACATGACAGACATACCCAATTCAATGGCGCAATGCAGTCACATCTGGACATAAAGCATGCAAGTTTCGGATTAATTCTATTGCTCGATATGCGCATGAGCCTCCTCCTTTGACCCCGCCCCCCTCCGGCGCCCTCCCTCCCCTCTGCTGCGTCTTCTGTTTGCTTTCGGGTTTGCTCGACATAATGGCCGATTTTGATCTTCTTTGTGGTGGCTGCTTCTAACCCTCCCCCCCCCCCCCCCCCCCCCGGCGGCGCGCTTGCGTCCTCGCAGAGATCCGACGCAGCGATGGCAAGCGCAAGCGTTGCTCGTCGGTGGAGTACCCCGAGAAGCAGACGGAGTCGAGCATCACCTCGAGCATATCGTGAGGGCGGCGCGGAAGAGATGTACATAGCCAGCCAGCCAGCCAGCCATGCACACATGCATGCCGCGCCCGCCGCTGCGCGCCAGACACCCCCCCCCCCCCCCCCCCCCTAATAATAACGCACTGTAACCCCCCCTCCCCCCCCCCCCCCCCCCCCGAGATCATAGAGCGACTTATTAAGACTTGGCAGCCGCATGCCGGTAGTTACGACCCCCCCCCCCCCCCCCCCCCACCACCTTGTGCGCGCGAGCTGGTTGGCATGTCGGTGTCAACCTTGCGCTGCCTTCCTGCCAGGGTGGCTGAAGCTGATGCCATGATGGCATCTCATGTACTCCTGGGAGACTCCAGTGCCGGTGGCCCCACATTGCCGCATGGCAGGGGCGTGTTGGAAGCAACAAGAGATCCGAATGTCCATGGGCAGCCGCATAGATATCTGGTACACGGGCAGCCGAGTACCGGTAAGCCTGTTCGAGTGCATCAGCCAACATTCCTACCCATCCCATACTCCATTACGAAATTCCGGGTGATAGGGGGCTTGAAAGGGCGACTTTCACTTCCCTTAGACTTGCGTGACTCCGAAACCAATGTAAGCAAAAAACAGATCCACAATTCCAAATGGCAAATATCTGTGGGCAGCCAAATATGTACAGAACCAGAACATGTTTGGTACTCATGCTGTCGGTGTGAGTGCATCAGCTAACACTCCTACCCGTGCCAGCCGTGGGCAGCAATGAGACCATTACTAAAGCATTTCCGGGCGATAGGGGGTCAAAAGGGTGACCATAACTCCCCTAGAGGCCTAGATTGGCTCCGAAACCAATGTAAGCAAAAACAGATCCGCAATTCCACATGGCAAATATTTGTGGGCAGCCAAACATGTACAGAACCAAAACATATTTGGTACACAGGCTGTCGGGTATCGGTGTGAGTGCATCAGCTAACACTTCTACCCGTGCCAGCCGTGGGCAGCAATGAGACCATTAAGGCATTTCCCGGGCGATAGGGGGGTCCAAAGGGTGACCATAACTCCCCTAGAGGCCTAGATTGGCGTCGAAACGCAGGCTCCGAAACCAATGTAAGCACAAAAATAAAACATATATACGCACACACACACACACACACACACACACACACACACACACACACACACACACACACACACACACACACACACACACACATATCTATAATTGTATATATTAACACACAGAGATACACATGTATATATCTATATGTTATTGATACATATACGTATGCATATATATGTATAACATAGATGCATACACCTGGATGATGCCAAGAAACAAGTCTCAGCTGCATGCTGTGGCACAAATGTATGTTGTTGAGGGGGCGAATGGCATCGCCGGCGGGGCGGGCGGTGCACCTTGAGAATGTTGACGAAATTGAAATTGAAATTGATTACAACGTGCTTGTTTACTGCTCTCCACCACCCAAACTGAGTTGCTCTTAGGGCACGCCATCTCTTAACCATAATAGGGAACACAAATAGTTATTACAGCTCAAGCTTCCGGCCATCCTCTTTCGTTTCCCGCCTCCTTCCATCACGTGATCAGTAGCTCTTGCGGTAGGATCCCCAAGGGGGGCACTAACCCCCCAAAGGCGGGCACCTACCGCCCCCCCCCCCCCCCGCTCCCCCGTCCGCGTGTCGTCGCTCCGTGGTCGGCAGGCCGGTGCAGGTCGCCCGCACGCCGCTCGCCTCCGCAGCGCGCCTCATCGTTGTAGCCACCCGTCCAAGGTAAGACCGAGCTGGCCGTCAGCTTCCTCCTCCCGCTGCATGGTTGCGACTTCCTCAGGGCACTCTAGCTCCTATTTCCTGGTCCCTGAGTCGCTGCCATCCCCGGCCTCTCCACCCCGAACGCCCGCCCCGCCTTTAAGTGCCGGGCTCATGTCGCATCGCGCTCGCCGCCCTCGCCCGTTCTCACGGGGCGGCTGAGGCTTTCCCATGTGTTCAAAACGGATCGACCGCATGCATGGCGCCGCCAAACACTCCGCCGTACTAGGCCGGGATTCGAGTGATTCACAAGTGGAACACATACGGCGGGTTGGGGGCGGTACGCCAGATCTTCTGCATTTCGTTCTTGGGTCGTACCGAGGTACGACAACACGATTTCATTTTGAACAGCCCTCGCGAGTAGGCTGCCCCCGCGGTAGTCGTACACACCCCCTCCCCACCCGTAGGCGGATCTCGGAGAGGCCGACGCAAGGCCGAGATCGTACATGAATTACTTTTAGCAGCCCCCCGTACACGGTTGCTGCCCGGCGGCGCTAGCAAGCGCTACCGGGACTACGAGTACTATTTGAAAAGCCCCCGTAGGGCTCCCCGGTCGTCGTAGGATCCAAGGACCCGCCACAACCGGCCACTCCGCCCAGGTCCCTGCCGCACCCAGCCGGGCACGGGTCTTAGGGGTTATCAGTGCCCACCACGAGGAGTGGTGCCGCCGGGCCTGTCACACCAAGGATCCACCGCTCCCGGTGGGCCGCTGCATGTCGGCGGGCGCCAGGTTAACGAAGAGCATGGAGAAGATGAGGCGAAGAGCGGCATAGTGGCAGACGAGCACCACGTTCCCGAGAGGCGGGATGCTCATGAAGAACGCTGTGACCACCAACTTCATGCCCTCCGCGCGGCTGGACATTCGCATGGGCCGCGGCGCGCAGAAGGTACATAGGGCGCGCATGCTCTAGGGGTCATTCAGGTCGCTGCCCTTCGTGTTGAGCAGTACGAGGCCGATGATGACGATGAAAAAGTCCAGCATTTTCCATGAGTTGCGGAGGTACACGCCGTTGTGCATCGCAAAGCCGAGCACGATGATCTTGAGCACCGCCTCCACGGCGAAACTTACACTCGTGAGGTACCACTCGCGGTGATGTTTGGTGACCTCGTTGACAAAGGCAAAGCCCAGGATGGGATGAGGCCGCCCGCAACGCCACTGCGAACAACCCCATCGTCAAGATCGCGGAGGGGGTGGGCCACATGCCCAAACTCGACGATATTCGTGTGGTTACCCGCCGCCCTGAGCGCGCGGCGGGCGACCCAGCGGCTACCAAAGTACTACCGGCCACCATTGGCAACGTCATCGTGCGCATCTACTCGGCCCGCACGGCGGCGGCGCTGTTCGCGGATATCGGTCCGGACGGTATAGGGCGAGAGCCTTGCGAGATTGGCATGGCCGCCGCTGTGGGATTACCCTCCCGCGCGCCCCGCATCTGGAGGAAGTGGAGCGTCCCGTGCAATAGGTGTGGGTGCACGGCCCGGCCCTCTGCGGCCTCACAGAAGCCGACCTCTGGGAGGAGCTGGCCCTCGGCATGCTACCGGCCTATGAGCTCGGGCCCAACCGCCCGGCGACCGCCTATGACGCAGGCGTCGTACTCGGCGAGGTCGACCAGGAGCGGTAGTGGCGCCGCTACGAGGCCGATGAGACGCACGCCGTGCTTATCCGCCCATTCGCGGTCGCCCTCTTCGACCACGGACAGCTCCAAGGCAGTCTTGGGACTCCAACCGAGCCCGGTTGGAGTTCCTCCACGCGCAGGCATGCCTCCAAAACTGCACCCTGGATGGGGTGCTCGAGATCCCTATAGAAGACCAGTCCGGCGGGGAGAGGCGCACCCGCCTTTTGCTGATCCACCGTGAGGAGCGGCGCTCTTGCCGGGCGGAGGAGCCAGTTGGGTGCATGTGCCCAGCTGGGTGCGGCAGGGGAGTGAGCGGGGGTGGCCGTTTGTGGCGGGTCCTCGGATCCTTTGACGACTGGGGGTTCTTCGGGGGCTTTTCAAATAATACTCGTAGTCCCGGCAGCGCCTTTTGGCGCCGCCGGGCAGCAGCCATGTACAATGGGCTGTTGAAATGAACTTATGTACGACCTCGGCCTTGCGTCGGCCTCTCCGAGATCCGCCTACGCCCGTGGGGTGTACGGGCGCTACATACTCGGCACAACCTTGCACGGTGGCGGTTGTAATAAATCCAACCGTGCACGCGGGGCCGCCGAGGAAGCCGCCCTCTGGCGGTGATCTCGGCCAAGAGCGTGGGCAAGTGGCTGCCGCGCGTCGGGCGATCCGGAACTGGTGTGATGGACAAAATCGGAGAGCATACGGCCACTGTTGCGCAGGGGGTGTTTTCCCCGCCTTCCCCTCCGAGCTCCGAGGACGTCCGGGGACACCATTGGCAGCAGCTCAAGGCGGGGGTTGATCTCAGCAACGCGACGCCCGGGCGAGCGGCCTCGCTGCTTGGTCATGGCCGGTGCAGCGCTGCGCTGCAGCATGCTGCGACTTCCGGGAGAGCATAACGACGGGAACATGCGTATATACAGCGCGGTCACGTGATTACGGGTTTATGCGGCCAGGCTAGCGAGTACAGGCTGACGCCCTTGTACGAACGTAACTCGCGTATATTATGACTCATGCGTAGCGTACCGTACCATCGATGTTGCACTGATGTGCCAGCCGCCGCGCCGTTGCGTCGCTCTCGGCGTGCCCCTCCGGCAGCGCCCCGCCCCGCTCCAACTGGATGAGCATGGCCTTGATCTCGGCATGTTGGCCGGGCTCCTGGCGGTGCACGACCGCCCGTAGTTCCGCTAGTAGCGCCTCTCGGCGCAAGTGGTCTTCCGATGACTCCCGTCCACGGGCGTCCAACCTCGGAAGACCCCCCACATGGGAGTCGGCGCTGCTGGCAGTGCGACCGCACGGGCCCGCCGCGTTACGCGAGCGGCTGCCGGGGGTGCAGGGTCGATGGGTGAGCGAGTCCGGGCGAAGAGAGCCCTTGCCGCGTGTGAGATAAAGGGCCGGAAGGGCAGGGTGCCGCATCTCTCGGTGTCGGTCAGCGCCGTCGTCGCGGTCAGCACGGTCGTCGGATTCTCCTTTGCCGCCTCCGCGGCCATGGGCTCGGCCGCTTGTAGCGTCTCGTCGAGGCCCAAAGGGGGCTTTGCCTGGTGTCGTCGTTCGGCTCGCTCGGCGCCTAGGGTGGTGTTCGGTCCGGTCGGTTCTCTTCGCGTTGGCCGCGACACTCGAGCAAGCGGGCATCGCGATCATGCATGCGTCGAAGTTGGGCAACCGCCGGGACGGGAGGTCTGCACGCGAGTCGTTTAGCCCGGGTGGTTTCTAGCCCGAGACAACCACTTCCGTAGGCGTCCAGGGTAACCATAGTGAACAGTGCCCCCTGGTCCGCGCCGGCGGCCGGGGCGCGCATCGGCTCCGCCCGGGCGGCGTTTACGAGTTCTCGCACGCCCGACCAAATTGGCTGGCATGCATACGGGGAGGCCGGCTCGCGCGGCGCGATTTCCCCCGCCCGGCTCGATCGCCGGCACGTTCCGCACACGCAGGCTGTCCGGGCCGTTCGGGTCCTGCTCTAGATGAATCCAGATGTTGCGTGTTTGCAACGCTAAAATGACAGCGGTAGGCGACTCGAAGGCCACCATGAATCTACGCGCGTCCCGGATCGTAGCGGTATCTGCCCTAGCAACCACGATAGTTGTCTCCCCTTCGGGCCCCGAGAGCCGGGGGTCGAAGGAGTGAGAGTTGGCGTCGGGGTCTAGGCCCTCATCGGCCATGAGCTCCCAAACAGCCGCGATGCGCGTCTACCCCATGTGACCGCGGTTGAACGGATACTCGAGAGCCCATGCCACTGCCCGTGCCAACTCCTCCGACGGGGGTGAGCCGGCGATTGAGGCCAGAGAGCGGGAGGCGACATTTTATGAAATACCGGCGATCGAGGCTAGAGAGCAGGAGGCGACATTCTATGATATTATACCGGAAAAAGTCTCTGCCGGCACGCTCCTCAGTGGTGTTGTGGCCGCCGGCCTCCGCGCCGGGCCGCTCGCCATGCACTGACCCGGAGTCGCCACTCAATGCCGACCCGATGGCCGGGGAGGCAGATGAAGGCGTCGTCGAGGTAAGCATCATGTGCTTGCGCCGCCTGCGCGAAGGCGAACTCCACTCGGACGGACGTAGTGCGCTGTCGGGTCTTCGAGATGTAGTTCTTAACCTCCAGTAGCTCCAGTTGACTTGCTAGGGGCAAGCGGACCTTCTCAGCGTATGGTGCATGGTTGTTGCATTGGGGTCGTCGTAGTCGTCCCATGCTCGTCTCGTCGCCGCGTCGCGCAGAGTCTCCTCTAGCTCCACTTGCCCGACGCCCCCTAGCCCCCCCCCCTCCCCCCCCCATGCCTCGTAGGGCTCCGGCAGGACGCCAGCCATGTGTTGCACGATCTCGTCCCCCGTGATGAGGCCCGACAGCTATGGGCTGTCGACCCCATGACGTGGGGCAGGCGTTCGATGTTGTCCATCGGCTCTTCCGAGTCGACACATGGCTGAACGGGGAGTTGTTACTTGTCGAGGAGCAGCTCCGATAGAGTCGTCCCCTCGTCCACTTGTCACAAGAGCACCGGCGTTGTACTCCGGGGCGGCGTCGGCACATTCAGCCGCTTCAAGACCGGCACACCGGGCACCCCCTAGAAGCAGTCGAGGAGGTGGAGGATGCCATGAATGTGGAAGTACAGGTCTCCGCTCCCAAAGGCCCCGAACCTCGCGGTGGTAACGGAGCCGAGCCCTTCGTTGCACGCTCTGTTGCACCCGGTGGGGACTCTTGCGTTGGAGCAGGGTGCGTGGGCAGCGAGAGGAGAGGCGCAACAGCCCGGAGGGGCAGCTTAGGAGCGGGGGCAGGAGCAAAGCAGGGAGCATGAGAGGGGCAAGGGCAGCAAGATGCCCAGCCAGGAGACCTTGCGGGCATGGAGGAGGGGGAGGGGGAGGAGCGGCACTGGCCCTCCCCAACCGAGATTCGCGCGGAGAAGGCCATGATGGCAAAGGAAGCTAGGGAAGCCCAGGCGGCTGCGAGCAAGCCTGCCCGCGACAAGCGAGAGAGATAGGGAGACATAGCAGGAGCCAAGGTTGGAGCCGTTGCTGGCGGAAGGGATGACATGTGCAAGCAAGAGATGCATGTTGTTATCACAATCTAAGTATATAGTTTCATGTCGCTGCTCTGCTAGATGCTGCCCTGCAGCGTGCAGAAACGGGGGGGGGGGGGGGGGAGGGTGTGATACCCCCGTGCTATTCGAGTTGGGGGCGATGTCCCTCACACATATCCCCACACAACCTATTGGATGGGTGCCTGGGGCTGGGTACACAGTGTTGTATGTGGGGCTTCATCTCACAAGGAATCAATGTGCCGGCTGCTAGAAGGCCGGGGGCGGGGGGGAGGGGGGGGGGGGGGGGGGGGACTAGGGACCTCGCCTTCAGAGGGATGCACGCTTCGCACTTTAATTAGTGGACCGTATGCGGCCCCGTGCCGCCGGGCCGTAAGACAGCTTGCCTGATTAGCACCAAAGACTGAGCGGGAGCAAAGTTGTGAGAAAATTCAAATGCCCCCTCGCAAGTCATACAGCCGCCCTTCCCCACCCGTAGATAGGCGGATCTCGGAGAGGCCAACGCAAGGCAGGGGTCGTACATTAGTTATTTTCAACAGCCCCCCGTACACGGTTGCTGCCCGGCGGCGCCAGCAGGCGCTACCGAGACTACGCGTATCATTTGAAAATCCCCCCATAGGGCTCCCCGGTCATTACAGGATCCGAGGATCCGTGACAACCGGCCACCCGCTCAGCCCCTACCGCAGCCCGCCAGGCACGGATCCTAGGGGGTACCAGCGCCCACCACGTGGAGGTGGTGCCGCCGAGTAATAAGCTTGCAGCTGAGTGGGCGGAAAACGGCATTTTGGATACGGGTAGTAGAATATACAAACATACTCGGGCAGTTACCGCGGGAAGCGATGTGCACACCAACGATCCTCCGCTCCTGGTGGCCCGCTGTCTGGCGGCGGGCGCCGATCGAGGGGTGTGTCCGTCGGTGGCCATGAAGCGGAAGAGATTGAAAAGCATGGATTTGATGTCTTCGAGATACTTGAGGATTTAATTCGAGATGCCATCCGGGCGCGGTTCTTTTCCGGTTAGTAGTGCTTAGGCCATGGATGAGCTTGTCGAACATGTCCCTACGTAGCATGTCCGGTAGTGGCAGGGACGGTTTTAGCCATGCATGTCTCTAGAGTGGATGGTATATTTGTCCGGGTTGTCTGCATTAGTCCGCTTGATAACTCTCTACGGGCAGCCGCATATATACATTATAGCGCTATCTAGCTGGTACATATGCAGCCAAGTGTAGTCCGTGTGAGTACACTAGCTAACATTCCTACCCGTGCTATCCGTGGATAACAATGCGACCGCCGCGAAAATCGGGAAGTAAGCGGCTCGAAAGGGTGACCTTTTCCTCCCTAGACTGGCGTCGAAACGCAGGCTCCGAAACCAATTTAAGCACTGCAAGACTAAAAAGCCACATGTCCGCAGGAAGCCGCACATAGATGCACAACCATATATATCCGCCACACTTACACATGGTGCAGCTGAGTATCGGTAGCACGTTAACTATAACATTCCTACCCGTCCCATCCGTGGACAACAATGCAAATTCTACGAAATGTCGGCTAGTGATAGGGGATTCGGAAGGGTGGCCGAAACTTCCCTAGACTAACTACGAAATTTCGGGTAGTGATAGGGGATTCGGAAGGGTGGCCTTCACTTCACTAGCAGACTGGCGCGTCGAAACGAAGGCTCCGAAACCAACGTAAGCAATGAAAGATCCGCTTGGCAAAAATATATGCGGGCAACCGCGTATCTCCAGATAGCCATACATATGAGACACGTATTTGCAACCGAGTATCGGTATCGGTGCATAAGCTAACATTCATACCCGTCGTCCCATGCGTGCCAAGTAACAATGCGACCACTACTACGAAACACCGGTGACAAGCGATTTGAAAGGGCGGCCTTCACTTATTCCCTACTAGACTGGCGTCCAAACGCAGGCTCCGAAACCAATGTAAGGCATGAAAGATCCGCATGGCAAAATGGCAAATATCTGCTGGCAGCCGCATATCTACACATCCACATATGATATATCCCCTACCCGCACACGTGGTCCAGCCGAATATCGCGGTACGAGTACGGCGATCACGTACTTTGCTCTCACGGTGTTTGCCTCGGCGCTTCCATCCTGGTGCGGGAAGTGCTTGGTGATAGTGCCGTGGCCCCATCTCCCCCCCCCCCCCCCCCCCCCCCCCTTTCCGGAAGCATCAATGCAATACGTCTACTCGGTTTCGGTATAGGGATATATTGATGAAACGGTGATGACTTTTAGGTCCGTGGCAGATCGAGGACACAGGCTCCAAAACCAATGCAGCAACCATCGAGGCGACATCATCACCAGCCAAAGAAAGCAGCACAACGCTTGTCACGCGGCATCAGTGTGACATCGCATGTGTACTCGTCGTATCCTCCGTCGGTAGGTACACAATTACAAATCATACACGTACTCGTAACATGCATAGACGCCGTAATTGTCACACACTCACGTTTCCTCAATGGATGATTTATCATTGTAACTATCCTGCTTGGCACGTACTTATTGACGCAGTATAGCCTCCATCTGGGCCCCGGCAGAACGGGGCAGGGCAGGTAGTCTGGGGCGTAGGTGTGGGCTTTGATGTTATTATTGCACGATGTAGCCGTCTTCACGCCACGGCATGCAAATGAACAGGCAAGATCACAATTGCACGATGGCTTTGATGCAAGCAATGGTCGATGTTGTCGGTATATAAACCTACGCTATCTATCGTTTTCATTAAAGCACTGACGTGATGTTGCGATTTGATGTCATTAAACGACGAAGGGAGCTGTCTTGGCTAGCTGTCTTCACGCCACGGCATGCTAATGAACAGGCAAGATCACGATTGCACGATGGCTTTGATGCAAGCAATGGTCGATGTTGTCGGTATATAAACCTGCGCTATCTATCGTTTTCATTAAAGCACTGACGTGATGTTGCGATTTGATGTCATTAAACGACGAAGGGAGCTGTCTTGGCTAGCTGTCTTCACGCCACAGCATGCAAATGCACAGGCAAGATCACGATTGCACGATGGCTTTGATGCAAGCAATGGTCGATGTTGTCGGTATATAAACCTGCGCTATCTATCGTTTTCATTAAAGCACTGACGTGATGTTGCGATTTGATGTCATTAAACGACGAAGGGAGCTGTCCTGGCTAGCTGTCTTCACGCCACGGCATGCTAATGAACATGCAAGATCACGATTGCACGATGGCTTTGATGCAAGCAATGGTCGAGGTTGTCGGTTTATAAACCTACGCTATCTATCGTTTTCATTAAAGCACTGACGTGATGTTGCGATTTGATGTCATTAAACGACGAAGGGAGCTGTCCTGGCTAGCTGTCTTCACGCCACGGCATGCTAATGAACAGGCAAGATCACGATTGCACGATGGCTTTGATGCAAGCAATGGTCGATGTTGTCGGTATATAAACCTGCGCTATCTATCGTTTTCATTAAAGCACTGACGTGATGTTGCGATTTGATGTCATTAAACGACAAAGGGAGCTGTCTTGGCTAGCTGTCTTCACGCCACGGCATGCTAATGAACAGGCAAGATCACGATTGCACGATGGCTTTGATGCAAGCAATGGTCGAGGTTGTCGGTTTATAAACCTACGCTATCTATCGTTTTCATTAAAGCACTGACGTGATGTTGCGATTTGATGTCATTAAACGACGAAGGGAGCTGTCCTGGCTAGCTGTCTTCACGCCACGGCATGCTAATGAACAGGCAAGATCACGATTGCACGATGGCTTTGATGCAAGCAATGGTCGATGTTGTCGGTATATAAACCTGCGCTATCTATCGTTTTCATTAAAGCACTGACGTGATGTTGCGATTTGATGTCATTAAACGACGAAGGGAGCTGTCCTGGCTAGCTGTCTTCACGCCACGGCATGCTAATGAACAGGCAAGATCACGATTGCACGATGGCTTTGATGCAAGCAATGGTCGATGTTGTCGGTATATAAACCTGCGCTATCTATCGTTTTCATTAAAGCACTGACGTGATGTTGCGATTTGATGTCATTAAACGACAAAGGGAGCTGTCTTGGCTAGCTGTCTTCACGCCACGGCATGCTAATGAACAGGCAAGATCACGATTGCACGATGGCTTTGATGCAAGCAATGGTCGAGGTTGTCGGTTTATAAACCTACGCTATCTATCGTTTTCATTAAAGCACTGACGTGATGTTGCGATTTGATGTCATTAAACGACGAAGGGAGCTGTCCTGGCTAGCTGTCTTCACGCCACGGCATGCTAATGAACAGGCAAGATCACGATTGCACGATGGCTTTGATGCAAGCAATGGTCGATGTTGTCGGTATATAAACCTGCGCTATCTATCGTTTTCATTAAAGCACTGACGTGATGTTGCGATTTGATGTCATTAAACGACAAAGGGAGCTGTCTTGGCTAGCTGTCTTCACGCCACAGCATGCAAATGCACAGGCAAGATCACGATTGCACGATGGCTTTGATGCAAGCAATGGTCGAGGTTGTCGGTTTATAAACCTGCGCTATCTATCGTTTTCATAAAAGCACTGACGTGATGTTGCGATTTGATGTCATTAAACGACGAAGGGAGCTGTCTTGGCTAGCTGTCTTCACGCCACAGCATGCAAATGCACAGGCAAGATCACGATTGCACGATGGCTTTGATGCAAGCAATGGTCGATGTTGTCGGTATATAAACCTGCGCTATCTATCGTTTTCATTAAAGCACTGACGTGATGTTGCGATTTGATGTCATTAAACGACGAAGGGAGCTGTCCTGGCTAGCTGTCTTCACGCCACGGCATGCTAATGAACAGGCAAGATCACGATTGCACGATGGCTTTGATGCAAGCAATGGTCGAGGTTGTCGGTATATAAACCTACGCTATCTATCGTTTTCATTAAAGCACTGACGTGATGTTGCGATTTGATGTCATTAAACGACGAAGGGAGCTGTCCTGGCTAGCTGTCTTCACGCCACGGCATGCTAATGAACAGGCAAGATCACGATTGCACGATGGCTTTGATGCAAGCAATGGTCGAGGTTGTCGGTATATAAACCTGCGCTATCTATCGTTTTCATTAAAGCACTGACGTGATGTTGCGATTTGATGTCATTAAACGACAAAGGGAGCTGTCTTGGCTAGCTGTCTTCACGCCACAGCATGCAAATGCACAGGCAAGATCACGATTGCACGATGGCTTTGATGCAAGCAATGGTCGAGGTTGTCGGTTTATAAACCTACGCTATCTATGGTTTTCATAAAAGCACTGACGTGGTTGCAATTTGATGTCATTAAACGACGAAGGGAGCTGTCCTGGCTAGCTGTCTTCACGCCACGGCATGCTAATGAACAGGCGACAGCACGCTGGGGTTATAATGCAACTAATGTTCGATTGCCAGTATACACATACACCACGGGCTTGTCCTTGGGTGCGCGTGGGTCGCGGGCTTCGTCCTCGGCCTCCGTGCGAGTCTTCTTTTTGCAACGTGGCATGAACGCATGATCTGTGCTGGCTGATTGGCGCGTCCCTGGTACACTAGCAGCGCCCGCTGAAGGGCCAGAAAGTGGCGAGACATACGGCGACCCCATTGCCTGCCCTATTGGATATCTCTACCGCTCTGCGTCCGCTCGCCGATGACTTCGGAAGGGCCATTTGGATTGGAAGCGGCCGCCTTCCACTGGCTTCCAAGTGTTTCAGGCGTCGACATATCTCTACGGTCAGACGGTTGGATGCTCAGCTCTCCCCCCCCCTCCCCCTGTTGGGCCTCTCTTGGAGGGCATCGATGCTGGCTTCGGTCGCTGCCGATGCTACAGGCCTAGCTACCTTGCATTGTCTTGCATATATCGAAAATTCTCGCTGCGCAGTTTCGGTGCCGCGATAAGCCGCTCGAGGGGGAGGAGCGACCGCATCTCTGTTATTTTCTCTTGCCATCAGGCTTGCGCCGCCTTGAGACGCCGCCGGGGCGTAGCTTCCCGGCCACCGGCTTGAGCGGGGTCGGGGGCGTCGAGGGCGGCGGGAAGGGCTCACTCGCCCTTGGGGGAGGACGCGGCGGCGCTGCGCGTCTCCGCTCGGTGCGGCGGGGGCGATGCCAGCGCGAGCGCGCCGAGCGCGAGCGGGAGCGGCCACGCGATGCCGGGCGAGAGGAGCGTCGCCATGGGGCCGAGCTGCACCCACAGCCGCGCCACGAGGCGGGCGTAGAGCAGCAGCAGCGCGGCGGCCGCGGCGGCGCGCGCGGGGCTGCCGCAGGGGCGCCCCCCGGCGGACTTGGCGGCCAGCGCGGCGGCGAGCCAGAGCGTGCCGGGCATCAGCAGCAGCAGGTACTGCGGGAGGACGTAGAAGATGACGTCCGGGTTGGGGCAGTACAGCGCGCCCAGCAGCGGGGAGCACTCGGGGTTGGGGGCGTGCCGGCCCAGGAGCAGCACGCCCCACATGGCGACCACCCCCGGGGGGTCCCCCGTCACCAGGGTGCCGACCACCCAGGGCCCCAGCAGCAGCCAGGCAGAGAAGGCCACCTGCGGCGGGGAGGCCACGCGCGGGTGGGGCACAATCAGTCTGGGAGGGGAGAGGGCAAGCGCCGCAGGTTGGGGGGGGGGGGGGGGGCGGAGGGGGCCCCATCTCCGCCGCCTCGCCAACACGGTCACACCCTCGCGAGCCCTCCGCCAACCCGATCCAACCGCCCACGAGTGATAAACATTCGCCAGGCACGGGGGCACCGCCAACTCGCCCAGATACCACTTGCGACAGCGCCCCCCTTTACCCCCCCTTTACCCCCTTCCCCCCCCCCCCCCACACACACGAAACCAAACCAAACCAAAAAATGGTGTCACTGCCGTACACACCGACTGGGGAGAGTGTTGGGGAGAGGGGGGAGATGCAGCAAATAAAGAAGTGGACAGTGGATAATGGGCTGAATGGACTGGCGCGGGTGTCGATGGAGAAGTGATTGAGAACTGGTGCATGGCGGCCACCAGGTTAGGGTGGCCCGACCCTGGATTCACCAATGGGTGCATCGGGGCCCACGCGGTGCCTGGCCGGCCAACTGGCGCCACAGCGGCTACGATCCCTGTGCACCAAACTGAGAAGACGACGGGACGCGCCCAAACTCCTTGGCGGGTTGGGAGCGCGAGTGACACGGCGGGGGTTTGGTGGTGGGGGAAGGGGAGGAGGAAAAGGGGGGGGGTAAAGAGGGGTGCGGGGGGGGGGGGGGGGGGGGGGATACCTGCAGCGCCCAGGAGGCCGGATGGGCGGCCGCCGAGTGGGCCAAGGGAGCCAATGGCGCCGCCGCGAGGCGCTGAAGGCGGCTCAGCGCTCCGGGTGTTGCGCCTTGCCTGGCGGGGGAGCCATTCTGCGGTGACAGGGGAAGTACGGCAGCGTCCGGGATGTCAGCCGAGTCCCCGGGAAAGGGGAGGAGATAAATGGGGGGAGAGGGGGAGGGGAGGGAGGAGCTTTCTTGGCACTTCCTCGCATCACTTTACCGACTTGTCAACTTTCTCTAAATTGCATGCGGGGCGGCGAAGGCGGGCGGCGTGGGTTGCCTCCAAGCCTTCCCAGGGACAATGCGGACCAGAGAGAGAGAGAGAGAGAGAGAGAGAGAGAGAGAGACAGAGTGGGGGGGGGGGGGGGGGGGGTTGTCAACGCAGCCGGAGCATGTCGACTCTCCCATGACCCCCCAGGAGAATGAGCTTCACCCGTCAAGTGGGTGGATGGCTCAGCCGGGCCTCCTTACTACGGATAGCCCATAGAAGATCATCCGAGGGGGCCAACGGGGTATGAAGGAGGACACCCAAGTCCGCGAGACTCGACACACAAACACCACACGCGTTGGCGCCCAATTGACGTCTTCGCAACCCCCCCCCCCCCCCCCCCCCCCAGTCGCGTCTGCCGTATCCGCGGGCGCACGACGACCGAGACAGCCCAAAACCTACCTGGTCAGCTACGGTCTTATGTAGGGTTTCAAACCCTGGTGGCGACCCCAGATATGGCACCTGATATTATAGGGTTTCATACCCTGTTCAAAGCCATGTGCAGGGCATGAAGACACTGACAGCCAAGCCCTGACTGAAGTTCGTGAAAAAGTACGTCTTTTCTGGTGAAGTGTACGAGAGCCCACCGCCCAAGGCCAGCCAACCCCAGCCAAGTTGATTGACCAAGGCCAACCACGAGCATGCCTCGGTGCTCAATGCGAGGATGCGGCGGCCGGGTGCAGGGCCTTATCACACATGACAGCCGAGTCCAAATGTGTTGAAATGACATCACCAGCTCATCCCGGAATCATGGACGCGATGCCGCGAGACCATTCAATGTGATTGCGGGGACCCCATAAACGCAGAGTTCAGCGGCGCGGCGGTGAGGACCCCCGTCTGGGATGATGCGGCCCATCCATCCCGCACGTCTAGGAGGTGTGTAGCTGTCACTGGTGGGCGTCCCCGGGTGCCGGCCCACCTACTATAACAACAAGGTCCCGTTGCAGGCAAGCTATGGGACCAATCGCTGCAGGTTTGCGAATGTTTGACCTCCGGGCGGTGTACTTATTTCCACGTCGATGCCCGCCTGCGATGAGGATTTGCTCACGGAGATGACTAGGCGGCAAGGGAGTAGCAATGTTTCGGCGGGGCCGGCGGAAGGGGGAGGGGGGCATAGAAGGGAGGAGGGGGAGCACCGTGAGCGGTGGGGCGCCGAGGGCGCGGGGAGGAGCAGCATGCCCCCGAGGTGCGCGAGGCCCAGCAGCAGCATGCCGCACCAGCCCAGCAGCGGCCAGTCCACGGCCAGGACCAGGTACTCCAGCGCGGTGACGGGCGGCTGGAGCGGCGGGCTGCCGGCGGGGGACGACCCAGCGCTGCTCGGAGCAGGAGGAGGACTCGGTGGCGCCCAGGTCGGGGACGACTACCTGGGGGTCCGAGTTGGCGGGTGAGGGAAAGAAGGGGCGGGGGGGGGGGGGGGGGAGGAGTCAGAAGGTGGGCGCAAAGGGGGATGCGTCGGAGAGGGCAGGTGCCGATGTGGCGTGCAGGCAGGCACAGACATGCACGGCACCTGTGACAATTGAGGCGATGCAATCCGCCGCAAAAGCGCAACACGTGCCACCCGGCAGCGTTGTATGGCATATGTAGTCGCAGATTATATGCTCAGGTACACACCGTACGCGTAGTCGTTGCATGCATAGACAGCGGCACGCGCCCCGCCTTGCGCCACCAGGGACGAGAGGCGCATGAGAGGAGCAGAGTAGAGGAGCACTACTGTAATGTCGCATTGTTGATAGCATCTAACGGACTGTCAGACTCATGGCGCCACCCACGTACAATCGCCACGGGCGCGGTGGAGATGCGAGGCGGTGGTGGTGGGGGAACTAGGTGGGTCTGCCGGCCGGCGGAACACCGGTGCCATCCAGAGGGCATCTCAAGGTGACGGGAGCGGGCATTTGCATGCGCGGCGCCCCACAGAGCTGCAGCTACTTGTCATTGACCCCCCCCCCCCCCCCCCCCCACGACACTGGGGGGTCAGGCTAGAGTCCGTCTGTCCACAATGCCGCTGAGGGCAACCACCGATGGGGGCTTGGCAAGCACGGCGCCCGGCCTCGCGGAGGCAATCCAGTGGCGGCCTACCCGCCCTTACGCGTACAATGGCAGATGGGTGGGGGGATGAGGGAGGCAAGCGGGTAGGGGCGCAGGTGATTGGTGTGCAGGTGGCGGAGCGTGGGGTGGGACGGGGTAAACTGTTACAGAGGCGGGCGGGTGACCCCGCGGAGGTGGCGGCTAGTACGCGCAGGCAGGCGGGCAGGTCTATGGCTGGTTGGGAGGAAGGGGGTAGGTGGATAAAGGATAAAACAGCAAAACAGGGCTCTACAAGGAGCGACGGGCAAGTGGAGAAAGTGGGGGGGAGGGGGGTTCAAGATCAAGATGGGGAGTGAAGTGAATAACAGAGCAGAGCAGAGCAGAGCAGGGGGGGGGGGGGGGGGGGAGAAAGGGGGGGGACCTGCAGCGTGAGGGCTGTCCCCGCAGGGCAGGTGGGCATCTCCGCCGCCGCCTCAAAGAGCGCGTGGCGCCTCGCTGGGTTGCCGGCGTCGCCGCCTCGCCTCGCCTCCATGGGCGTGCAGACCTCGCGGGGCTCCCCGGCCGCGCAGGCCCAGCACGCGCGCGGCTGCGGCACGTCGCCGGCAGCCGCGGCGGACGAGGCGGGCAGCACCATCGCTCGGACGGGCGGTGCGGAGGCTCCCGCTTGCAGCGGCGGCGCGCCGTAGCGCCCGTCCGCGGGGCTTGTGATGAGCACCACCCAGTCGCGCACGGCGCGGGTGGCGTCCACGGGCACGATGGGCCCAGGTGGGTGCAGCGAGGCACAGGTCTGCGGAGGTGTGCCGGGCGGTGTTGGCGGAGGCCCTTCATGCTGGTGGGGGCGAAACTCCAGGTCGGCGAAGGAGACTTCGGCGCTGTTGGGGGCACAGGGGGGGGGGGGGGGGGGGGCATCAGGGTCAAGCATGGGAATGCATACAGACCAGACGGTGATGGCACAAAGCAATATGGGGGCCTCATCAGAGACGGCGAGACGGACAGAAAGGAGTAAGGGACTCCATTACACGAGGGTGGTGATGGGGGGGGGGGGGGGGGGGGGGGGGACATCATGGTAATAGACGTACTAAAGAAGAGCATGCAGGCCACATTGAGGGGGGCAGGCCATGGGACAAAAAGTAAGTGAGGCTGAGATAGAAAGAGGGAGATGGGGGGCGGGGGGGGGGGGGGGGGGGGGGGGGGGGTTTGGCAGGGGAATGGGGGAGTAGCGAGCAGAGGCATGAAGGCGTGCGGATGGCGGAGGACCAGGCGCTCACCCATCGACTGTCAGCAACCGGAAGCGACGCTCGTACTTCCACGACGCAGTCTCCAGCTCCATCATGGGAAGTGAGGCGGCGCTGCTGCGGTGCAGGCGGTGGAGGCGCTGCCCGAACGCGGCATGTAGGTGGCCGGAAAGGTACGCCGCGGTGCCGTGCCGTAGGAGCACCTCTGGCAGCGTCTCGCCCTGTAGACGCCAGCGGCAAGTGAGAGTGGGAGCTAGGAGGGTATGGGAAGGAGCACAGGGATGAGGTGCCCAGGCTGGATAGATGGGGTGGGGGTGGAGGGGCACCTTGGCCGGCGTGCGTGGGTAGCGGATGACACTGAGCGGATAGTGTGAGAAAGCAATCACCGGCGCCGGAGTGCAGTTGCCTTGCGCTGCAATCATGGCAGCCAGCTTGGCATCGAACTCCTGCACAAGTGCGGGGGAGGCCACGCCTGCAAGACAGGACAAGAGCGGGGGCGGATGCAGGGCGGGGCGGGGCGGAGGGGGGGGGGGGGGTTAGTTGGAATGAGAGCCAGCCCAGGGGGGGGAGGGGGGGGGGGGGGGGTAGGTAGACAAGAGGGTGGGCACTGAGACACAAGCTGCCTCACTACTGAGGGAGGGGACGCTGGAAAGGGACAGCGGGGTGAGACCGGAGGAAGATGGGCGAGTGTAATGAGACACAGAGGCCGATGGCTAAATCAAGGCCGAGTGCCAAGGGGAGACGAACGCACGAGGCACGAGGCTCGGAAACTTGCGGCGTTGCGTGAACTCACAGAAGAGCAGATCTCGGGGCGAGCCGGGCAACACTGACGAGTGAGCGAACCACCTACCAGAGAAGTTGAGAGGTCCCCGCAGTTTGCAGCTGGGAGAGGCGTCGATGGCTACAAGAAGAGCGCTGGGGCACGCCGGATCACCTGCGGGTGACGATGCGTGGTTAGCAGCTGAGCAATGCGCGAATTCGAATGCGGCGGCGGCGTCAACGGCCGCGGTCTCACCTGCGTCGCCCCGCCTGGTCGAGTGCACGCGGTGAACCTGCACGTTCGACTCGCCCCGGCGACCCCTGCCGACACACGTGCACTTTCACGGTCTGCAGAAGGGGGGTGCACGGCGCCAGCGCCTTGTGGGTAACCAAGGCGCGACGGGCGGCAGTGAGGGGCGCCGCGTTTACCTGCTGCGACTGGACGAAGCGTACTGGGGAAACCAGTCGCGCGCGTCGGAGCAGCCGACGTCGAGGGCGTCATGGTTGCCGCGCGTGTCTAGCAACGCCGATCCCGGCAAACTGGTGAATTCCAGAAGGCGATCGACGGCGCGGCGATATCTCTGAGTGGGGTGCAGGTGAGCCCAGGGAGGGGCGGCGGCGGCTAAGATCAGTGGCGCAGCGAACGCATTGGCAGATACGCGTAACGGGGCGGGGGGCTGGGTGCGGGGCGTGCCAGGGCGCAGCTGGGTAAGCCAGCCGGATACGAGGGACGAATCGAGCTCGCGTGGTTTACATAGAGAGCGATTCCATCTGCACGCAGGTGCGGCAAACAGCGGCGGCGAGGGGGCTCCATAGGCAACTTGAGGAGTGGGCGAGAGGAGTGGGAAGGTTGACGGCGAAGAGGATAGCGGAACGGCCAACGGCGCCGGGACGATAACGCAGGCGACCAACACAGCGAATTTGCAATAGAATTAGGTCTCGTTCGCGTGGATTGGGGAGGGCTAAACGGGCGAAGGGAGTCAGGGCGGCAAACTGACGGCAAGCAAAGTGAGAGGGGTGTGGAGGCGCGAGAGGTGGGCGGGGGGGGGGGGGGGGGGGCTCGTTCATGGGTGACATTCCGCACCTGAAATTCCGACTCGACCTGCCTGCCGATTGGTGCGTTACCCGGGAAGACCTTGGAGTGGACGAGATCTCCGGACACAAAGACCGCGTGGGGCGCCAAACCTGGTAGAACCTCCTCTGCTAGCCGGAGCAGGTCAGTCACCCGGCCGGGATCCTCGATCGCGCTGACATGTATGTCGGACAGCTGGAGGAGCAGCGCCGGCGTGGGAGCACTGCCTCCGCAATGTCGGGGTGGCGCAACGCACATCACCGCTAGCAGCACAGTCATGAGCATGTGCGCCACGCCACTCGACGGGTGCACGGGCCGAGCACCTGGCGTGGAGCGCATCTCGGGCCAGGATCGGGTGTTCTAGCGCGATCACGCGGGTTGTCTCGGCGCTGATGATCTCGCGTGAGTCTCATCGGAGCCGGAAAAATTCATCGAAATCCCGTACTGGGCGGTACGGGATGCTGAGCGCCCCGCCCCGAGGTGACTACTACCATCCCCGCGAACGGGCCACGGGGGCAGTAGCGACCAAGGCGTGTCGGTATGTTGAGCAGTTCGTGGGACGAGCTTAAGATGAGAGCCTCGACCACAACCCTACCCTGAACATAGCCGCCAACTCCAAACTAGTTTTGCGACGAAGGCATATTCCCCCCCCCCCCCCCCCCCCCCCCGGGGGACAGACATCAACTTGCTGGTCGTCGACATCTCGGCAACCTGGCGCAGGCCCCAAATAAGGATTAGCGACTACTCCGATCTACACCGCTGTGCTGGCGCAAAGAATAAAGCTATCGAAAACCCTGGGTTTCTTTCCACGTCAGCAAACGCGCTTTGCGTTCTTGTCCCCAAATTCCTCAACTGCTCCGCCCAACCGGCCAGATCGACCGCCAGCTCGGTTTCGCGAAACGGATACTTTCACAAAAATCACTGGTCGACAGTGCGCGCTTGTCGTGAAATGCAGCATCGGATGACTGCCCCGCTCCGGCAATTCACTCGGTTACTTTCGGTCCATTCATCCCCGATGCTGGCGCGTGTTTGCCGCGCTTCAATTGTACCCGTTGCCATTCTGTCCGCACATTTCCGCAGCTCGGGCAAACGGATTCATCATAAAGCGAGTCGTACGGATGCAGGTACGTCTATGGACCCCAGTACGGGGCGGTACGGGTGGTCGCTGTAATTTTTTTCAGTGCGACCCATCGTTCGCAGTAGTCTGGTCGATTGCACTACTGCTGATTCTTCGTGCTCGATGGACGGTCAGCGAAACACTCTCAACCGCCAATAATACCTGGTTTGTTGCAGATGACACTTACGACATTGCGTAAGGTCTGATACAATGTACGTAATCGGGTTGCGATAAAGGAAATGATGTAGTACTAGAGCATGTCGCGCCGTGCGGGTACTCGCAGTACGAGCATGCAATCGTGCGGTTTGTTGGGGCAAGGTCGCTCCCTCGTACTCCGCAGGTCCCCGTCGATTCAGGATTGACGCCCAGCAGCGATACAACTCGGCTGGCTTCCAATCTATACATTGCCTATTTTGGACTTCTTTGACCAAGGCCACTCTCCAGCAGCAGCCGCCGCCGATATTTATCTCATCTCGGAGTTGCGATCCATAAAGCCCCACCCTGGCGGCGGATAGCCCGTAACCGCCCTCCGATCTCGATTAGGTGAGATCTCAACGGCCGAGATCCGCCACAGGACCGAAGTTCAGGCCGACTGTGCAGCTCCCATCTGTTGTAGGTGCCGGCCCCGTTCCGGCGGCGCAACTGTGTCGGAGCGATATAAATATTCCGAAATCCGCTCCGCTCCGCCCACAACGTCTTACCCCTCCCTACACACCCACCCCAACCATCTTTCACAATGGCTGCCATCTGTGCCTCCCTCTCCGCCGCCACGGCCGTTAAGGCCGTGAGCGTGACCAACGCTCCGGCCACCCGCCAGATGCTGGTGTGGAACCCCATTGGCAACACCATGTACGAGACCTTCTCCTTCCTGCCCCCTTTGTCCGAGCAGGAGATCTCTCGCCAGGTCGACTACATCATTGGCAACGGCTGGGCCCCCTGCCTTGAGGTCTCCCCCGAGGAGACCTCCTCCACCGCCGACGTGTTCGCCTCCCGCATCAAGTGCTCCCTGGCGTGCTACTACGACAACCGTTACTGGACGATGTGGAAGCTGCCCATGTTCGGCTGCACCAACGCCGGCGAGGTTCTGTCCGAGATTGCCGCTGCCCGCTCCGCCTTCCCCGAGTGCTACATCCGCGTGTCGGCCTTCGACTCCGAGAAGCAGGTGCAGATGTGCTCCTTCCTTGTGCAGCGCATCTCCTCCGCTCTGCCCGTGGAGAAGCGCTCCGTCGGTGGCCGTGGTGGCCACTCCCAGGCTCCCCCCTCCTACGGCGCCCCCCCTCCCCCTCCCCCCGGCTACGGCCCCCCTCCCCCCGGCTACGGCCCCCCTCCCCCCGGCTACGGCGCCCCCCCTCCTCGCCAGCAGGGCTACTCCTGGTAAACAGCTAGCCGCCATGGCCTAGCGTTACCACCGAGACTCTGTTGCGGGGGCTAGCGTGCGCACATTGTCGCGTGCGGTAGAACTTCTGTAGCTGCAAAAAATCCTCCCATATGTAAGACGAAAACATAAAACCTTATGAATAATCGACCAGTTATCTCTTGCCACCACCTGCATCGCACAGCATTTGCTCAGTATGCCTTTCCGAGCACCGGAGCTTGCTTTTCAATCCGCTGCAGGCCTGGGTTATTGCGTTGGAGAGGAGACTCCCGTGGCGGCGGCGCGGCTTAGTAACCTTATCTTCGATTGGGCGCGCGCGGCACACCCTTATTTGTGCCAGTACATGTTGACAGTTCGCCTGCAAGTGTGAGGTCGACGCATGTTGCGGGCAGTGCCGCTTCTCCGCCCCCCTCCCCTCGCCCCCTCCTTTCGTCATATTTCCACCGCCAGAGTAACATTGTTGACGCTCCGTGACATTGCACCGACACATAACACTGTTGACGCTCCATGACATTTGTCTATACCTACACGCAAGCATTGCTTTGATCCTGGCCGTACGGTGTGTCGCGATAGACAGCGATCGGCCCCGTCCGCAACCAACCTGCAGTGCCACACCCCCCTTCCCCGCTCCTCCTCCCTCTCCTTCTTCGTGTATACTCGCACAGGAGCGCACCACGCTGTTGGAAGTCGCCGCACCGAGCCCCGCGCCATAAAGACGCCGCCTTGAGCCTCAAGAATGTCTCACCGCATGACGTGAACACGCACGTGAGCATCTCCTCCCCCTGAAGACTGAAGACTCTCTAACGTGCAAGAATATAAGGTTGCGGTTGCCGAGGGGGGAGGGGCTTGGGCTTTTTCCCTATTTTCTAAAACCCTGCCAACCACGACGACGGCGCCCTTCGCCACTGGGTAGTCAGAGCGCCCCTCACTGGCAGAAAATATATGGATTTCTCGATTTCCAAACACCGAAACTACCAGGCAGACAACCGCTTGGACACGCATTGTAACCAACAGGTACAGGCATCAACCGCACTGCATCAACCGGCACTGCATCCTTCAGCAGACGAAGCACATGCTGGCAGGTAAAAATGCCAGTACTGTAGATATCAAGCACTTGGTCTTTGACGCATGGGCATGCGCACTCATGTATCAAGATGACTCACGCCACAACCTGATGAGGACTTGCAGTTGCCTGAGTCACATGCATGGAGTCCGAGGCCAGAATCGCACCTGCAGCGCAGACGTGCTGTAAACACAAGCAGCACAGCATCATGGTGTGGCACGCTTCGCTGCTCGACTGATATGCCACAACCTGACAAAAAAAGCACGGATCATGATGCATGCATTGCGAGTGTCGTGCACTGCGCGTGCTTATCTGGGCGTGTGGTGGACTGCAATCACCAGCGCATGTGGCGCAGTCGTGTGAACACAAGCAGACAAGTCCGGTGCAGTCTCTCTGCAGGCCAGCCCCTTCTCAAAGCCATGCTGGGGCGCGGCAACACTTCGGGCGTATTGACGCCCGGCCCTCCCCATCCAGGAGATTGTGGAAACACGGTGGAGAGAAGGGAAGGCGCCAGATGAAGAGGGGTCGTCAAGTCACCCACCGGCTGCCCTCCAGCGTGTGTGCGCCCAGTGACGGTGGTGCGCATGTGACATGCAGTGGCGCCATGCCGTTCCGCCATACTGTGCGATCGTGGTAGACGGGTTTGCTGTTCATGAATGCATGGCATTGCCGGCAGCCGGTAGGTACTACCGCAGGGCCTGTGCGGCAATTACCGGAAAGGAATCCCCCCTTGGTACCTCCCGGCACGCGGGAGGTGCCCCCCCCCCCCCCCCTCCCCCCGGTCTTCTCACTGTTCCGAGGGATGATACATCTGTATCGCGGGCGGCCAGATGATGGAGCTGGGATCACCAAGATGAGTCTGTCACTCACCAGAGGGCCGCCACGGCAGCGAAAAGGTCATTGGCAGACCGCCCCCGTGCATCGCGCCCCCTATGGACTCCGGCACCACCAATGTGCCGCATGCATGGCTCCCGCAGTACCCGCACCTGCCTGTCTATGAGCCTTAGCTGGAGCCCACTGGGAGCGGGCACAGCCCCAACTGGATGCTAACGCAGCCCCGAGGATGCGGCATTCGAAGATGTCATGCCGTACGCGGGGAGGTGGATTCAGGGTCTCGCCGCATTGGGTTGTCATCGCCGCCAAGTCTTGCCTGAGCGGAGTTGGAAGGTGGAGAGGGCCTGGACCAGGACGAATGCATCAGCGCTATGTCCCTGGCTGTCATGTGCTAGCTGGGCCCTGCGTCCCATGGCAGCGCAGCTGGGATGCGGTCTCGCGTGTTTGGCCAGACATGCGCCGTTGACTGCCACCCACCGTCTCTCTCTCTCTCTCTCTCTTCTTCCTGCTCCGCAAGCGATGGGGAAGCTTGTGGAGCAGGCGCCAGCCGCGCTTCCGCGGGACATATGCGCGCGTGTACACATTTTGACCTTATGTGATGGCCGTACTTTTTAAGGATGGCCGCCAGCACGATCCGTGACACCGCGCACACGTGAGAGCTTGCCGCCCCGTGCAAGCGGAGGAAGCGGGGACCGCGGCGTACCTATCTCGTGAGTCAGTCTGATGCTCCGAAGGCATCATTATGACCGGCGCTGCCCCGAGGCACTGACAGTGGCAGACATTGCTTCCGGGGGACACCCAGCTCGGCAGAGTCAGCACTGCCATCTGCTGCTGTGGATGCATGTCTTACCCACCCGTAGAGCACATTCATAGACCCGAGTCAGCGCAGCGCTGGAATGTTGCGTATTCTGGCAAAATTCCGTGTCGATCTACTCGCTCATGTCATCCGGACGGATGCCGCCTGTGGCGGTGTACGGTGCTGCATCACGCGCACAACTAGTCGCACTTCTCCGCCGGTGCGAAATTCCCACCCGGAATGCTTGCCTGCCTGCCATGCGGTGTCCCCACCCGGGATGGCTCCGCAGCTACCTGCCTCACCCGGCGACCACTGATCGCAGACAAAGGTGCGAGCGGCGACATTTGGCTATCAACCACACCGCATTCGATGACTGACTACGCATGCGGGTGACGCATCCCTGGGCTTGGATTGGGGCGCCCGATGCGTGAAGCGATCCCCAATGCATCACCAACAAATGAAATCTGAAATTGCATTGCCCCATGCTGACTTGCTGCTCTCCACCGCCCAAGCAGAGCTGCTATTACGACCCGATTTATCCACCCGCTGTGGGAACCCAGGGGATTACGGATGCAGGTTCCGGCCGTCCTCCTTCGTGTCCGCGCTCCTCCTCCTTCCATGCCGGGGGCATCATCACCCAATGCGTGCAGGTGGGCCTGTCGAGTGCACAGGACCAGAGGAAAGCGGTGTGGGGTCTGCGCCTTGCCAACCACCGGCTGGGTGCTTCTGTAACCACAGAATAATAAATATCATTTACACGGCTTGCTGTACGAGTACTCTACTGTACTGTGCCGGTATTCAGTGTGTCCGTCAATTGGATCCACGGAAGTTATACAATCGCCTATGTCGGGAGCTGTGACTCGCGGTCGTCTTGCGCAAGATGGCGCTGGGCGGCAGCGCGCGGCTAGAAGGTGCCGAGCCCCATGACGAGGCGCAGGCGCTCCATCAGCAGGAACGTGATCATCGTCTGGGGCCCGAGCCGGAGGTACTGCGCGGTCCAGCCCTTGAAGAACGCCGCGGGCCCTTCCTTCAGCATAACTTCCCGCACGACGTTCCTCACTCCGCCCGAGGCTTTCCCGCCTGAGTGAGCAGCACCGAAGGTCCATTAGGGCATACATCCATGTGGCGGCCAGAGCAGCTTTCACCGCGGCTTCGCGATGGGCTTCACTATGGCTTCACTATTGTGAACATTGTCGTCACAGACTGCGCATATGGGTAACTGGGCGGTGCGCATACACAACGTACAATATAGGGATGTTTCCGGGTCACAAAACACCGAACTGTGTTGCGGAGTCGGAGATTGCGGGCGGGGTTTGTGGTGTGCTTTCGCATCTTTCCAGCTGAATGCAGTTCTCTCTCTCTCTTTGCGGGGGTTCAAACATGGTCGTGCATAGCGAACCCACAGTCAGTCCGCACGATTCCCGAGCGGGGCCATGGAAGCGATACCCCGCCTGTTACATTGCAATTGTACTTACACTGCACAGTCTCGCGACACGTGTAATGTACCCAGAATAAGTCTCGCTCCGCTATTCTCGTGTCCGATGGCTACGATTTTAACGTTGGCTACGATTCATGTGAACAGTACGGGAGCGGCACCGGGCACCCCTCCCATGGCATTGCTCAGTAACTGTGCGGACTGATATTATGGTTACGGTGCGTTTGCGTTGGAGTACACGAAGTTGGTCTAGTTCACACGTTAGCAGCGATACTACAGACAGAAACTGACAGACAAACATGTGGTGATAGAAGGGGGGGTGGGGCGCTAGGGGCAGGGGTAGAGTTGATGAGGGGCAACATCGCCGCCTGGAGGGGTGGGTATATAGCTGCGCCACCAGAAGGTCCCCACCTATGTATATCTTTGACTTCACGAGGTCAATGGGCGCGGTCGCGGTGGTGGTCACGACGCCCGTCACCATGCTGGTCGCAAACTGCGCGCCGATGTCATCCTTCCAGCCGGTGGCGCGAATGATGCGCCTCTTCACCGAGTCGTACGTGGCGCACTGCGACGCCGTGAGGATGGACGCGCGCATCTGCAGGGCAGGGCAAAGGCGGGGAGTTAGGAAGTAGATGGGGAGATTACGTCATGACAACCGCGGTCGGGCTCAATGGCTCACCGCCGACGGAGCCGTGCCTCTCCACAGGCCGACAAACCCGCACTTTTGCACGATCTCGCGCACGACTTGCAACGGACTGGATGCTCCTGTCGGCTGCAGCTGCAGCTGTGTCTGCGGGGCACACGCGACGCAAACCGCATACATCAGCGAGGCGGCTTCGGCGACATTCCTCATGAAAGGTGAACCAAAGCCTCGATTTGGGGGCGTGAGGGGGCTCACCCATGCGCGGGAGGAATGTATCATGCATGGATTTCGGAGCGGCAAGTACCTTAATGAGTTCCAGGGGGTTGAATATGAGGACGGCGCCTGCGCCGCACATCATCCCCGCGGCAATCTGCTGCACCAGCGGCTCCCGCGTGGACGGCAGCATCTCCTTGATTGGCTGGTACATGCCAATCCGCATCGCTGAAGGGGGTACATGGGGGGGAGGCGAGTACGCGGGCGATAATCTGAGACAGCGCATCCAATAGCAATGCCCTCAGCAAGCACGGGCTCGGGCGACGCCCATGCTCCCACAGGAAGGGCGCTCGTGCTCCCCGGCATGCCACTGTGACCGTTGCCAGGCGGGGGCAGCACCTCCGTAGCAAAATCCACCGAATGCGGCCGCTGGGGCACCGTTCCACAAAACCCGCGGACCCTCCTCGCTTACTATTTGCCGTGCTGCGCGGACCTGCAGGTTGTCCAGTCGTCAGTACATTATAGAGAAACCAAGAGAAAAAACGAGCAGGCTGTACAGATAGTTCGCAATTGGGGCAAATGAACTGAGGGTATTCAGCGGCAGCGGTCTAGAACTGCTAGCGACGAAATGCATCCGAATGCACCAGTCGGACGAAAACAAAACGATACAGCTTAGCAATACGGTTCCGCAGAGTGATGGCAGCCGGGTTGGCGGAGGGCGGGGTGGGGGCGCAGCACGCACGATGTGGTGCGACGCAGCACATGACGATGGCATCATTTGCTGCCGAACCTTCACCACATCGAAGGGATTCGTGAGCGCAGCGGCCGGGGAAACGCTGGCCGCGCTGGCGATCACACCCGCAAGCGTGGGGTAGCGCTTTCCGAAGGGAACCCACTCGCTGCGGTCGCCGCCCGGGTTGGGCGATTCTATCTGACCCGTCGAGTTGCCCATAGCGCTGCCGCCAATTAAGCTGCCGCCGTACACAACCCCTTGCGCCTGTGCCATAGCTTCGAGCCTCGCCACTTGCGCTGCCAAACAGTAATGAATCACTACTATAATGATTTCGCGGCGCAAAGTGGTCGCAGCTTCTGGTGAACTATGGCCACTGGAGCAAGTGAGCTGGTTGGATATGCGCGCAACACGGCGGCCCGCCTTTGTGGGTGCCGCCTGCGTCTGGCCGGGCGCGCCACAGCGACAACGCCAGATACGACCAGGCGCGCCGCAAGACGTGGCGCCCTTGGCCAACCGCGCGACAGCAAGACTACCGCTGTCGATGTAGTTAATAGTATTTACATGAGCTAGCAGCAGAAGGCGATATCGGAAATCACCAAAATAAAAGGCAATCAGAAAGGTCCTCTACAGCGACTGCGGGGTGGAAGCAGTAACATGAGAAGACGCAGAGTGGGCACGAGCATGTAGTTAATAGTTCCAGTCCATTAATTCGAACCTGTCTGTGATCCTGTACTTTGTACATCATTGATAACATTTCCGTATGACAGATAATGTACGATTGTACTGTTTCGTCAGTATGCTGGCGCCAGCATGCACGCGGCGGCATACTATCTTTTAACTTAATAACGGCTCGCGTACTCTAGTTGTCGGTGTAGCATATATGGTCGCAACATGCATATATGTGTAGTAAGTAAGTTTCCGCCTGATATCTGCCGCCTGATTTCCGGTACGAGCAGAATATTTTTTAATTGTGCTCTATATTTAAAACAGCACCAGTGTACTTGTACGAGTATTTTTATTAGTATATCAGTATTTTTTATTTATAGTCGCTATATTATTCGTATTCTGATGTTTTTTGGGCGCAGTCTGACGACGACGTTCTGTGCCGCACATGCAGTAACCCTTAGCGACTAGTTGTTGCACATGGCAGTCAGTATTTGTCTCGTCAGTCAGACAGCTCGCCATCACCTTCTTCAGTGGGCGCAAAAGTACGTAACCAGTGCAATTAACGATAAAATTCAACGTGGAACACGTCGTCGTTGAGGAAGCACCGGCCTCATGACTGAAGCACAGCGTTGCTGCCTCGACTAGCGAACGCGCAGCGCTCGGTATGCTCAAAATGCTAGCTACGACTCATTGTTATGATGAGATGAAAACAAGTAAGGATTAGCTAATTACTACTGAGAGCTCAGTAGTCTACCCATTTGTCTTGTTACACGATGATGCCCTCAACGCATCGACATGATATCATGTTCCTCTTTTAATGTTTAATACATATCAAGACAACGGCAAGTATAGCAGTACTTCATTATATAGGAGCGCAATAAGACAAGTCATTTCATTTCATTTCATTTCGTTTCGTTTCATTTCATTTCATTTCATTTCATTTCATTTCATTTCATTTCATTTCATTTCATTTCATTTCATTTCATTTCATTTCATTTCATTTCATTTCATTTCATTTCATTTCATTTCATTTCATTTCATTTCATTTCATTTCATTTCATTTCATTTCATTTCATTCATTTCATTTCATTTCATTTCATTTCATTTCATTTCATTTCATTTCATTTCATTTCATTTCATTTCATTTCATTTCATTTCATTTCATTTCATTCCATTTCATTTCATTTCATTTCATTTCATTTCATTCCATTCCATTCCATTCCATTCCATTCCATTCCATTTCATTCCATGTCATTCCATGTCATTCCATGTCATTCCATTCCATTCCATTCCATTTCATCCCATCCCATCCCATTCCATTCCATTCCATTCCATTCCATTCCATTCCATTTCATTTCATTTCATTTCATTTCATTTCATTTCATTTCATTTCATCCCATCCCATTCCATTCCATTCCATTCCATTCCATTCCATTCCATTCCATTTCATTTCATTTCATTTCATCCCATTCCATTGCATTTCATTCCATTCCATTGCATTGCATTCCATTCCATTCCATTCCATTCCATTCCATTTCATTTCATTTCATTCCATTCCATTCCATTCCATTCCATTTCATTCCATTCCATTCCATTGCATTCCATTCCATTCCATTCCATTCCATTCCATTCCATTCCATTTCATTTCATTTCATTTCATTGCATTGCATTGCATTGCATTGCATTGCATTGCATTGCATTGCATTGCATTGCATTGCATTGCATTGCATTCCATTCCATTCCATTGCATTCCATTCCATTCCATTTCATTTCATTCCATTCCATTCCATTTCATTTCATTGCATTTCATTCCATTCCATTCCATTCCATTGCATTGCATTTCATTTCATTTCATTTCATTCCATTCCATTCCATTCCATTCCATTCCATTCCATTTCATTCCATTCCATTCCATTCCATTTCATTCCATTCCATTCCATTTCATTTCATTTCATTCCATTCCATTCCATTTCATTTTATTTCATTTCATTCCATTCCATTCCATTCCATTTCATTTCATTGCATTCCATTCCATTTCATTTCATTTAAAGCTGCGAAAATGAAGTCAGGCAAACAACGCTTGCATCAAGCAAGACACGATGTCAGCAAAGCTGCGGAAGAATGCGCCTTCAAGTCGTTTCACAGAATTCACAGAAGTGCTGGCAGGATTTTGCTAGCAGCCTACGCAAGGGGCAATGCGTAGTGACACCGAAGCCAGGCAGAGAGGTGCGCAAGGGGACCCCAGCAGGCGTTTGGACTTACAGCCGGGCACGGTGTCCATGTAACGATGCGCCGCCCTGCACTACCCCAGAACTTGCGCGATGAGCGCTGTCACGTCGCTGGGCAGCTTCTTGCTCTCCTCCTTCATCTTGAGAATCTTCCCCTCCGTCTCATCCAGTTCGGAGTTAACTTCCGCCATCAACGAGTCCAACGCAGTCCGGCACTTTTGCTTCTGGCTCTGCGTCTCGCCGTCCGCCTCGTGCTTGATCGCTCCCTTCTGGTCCAGCAACGCCTGCGGGTAAAAACGGCGAAGAATGATGTTTAGTGGGACAGATGTGAGGCATTCCCAATGTGTCAGGCACAGCCCGATCCCATATCATCTGCCCAAATCATGCTGAACTAATCGGTGCCTCCTTCTCACCAGGTATTCCGTCCAGATGCGGCTGACATCCTTCATATGACCACACACAGCAAGGGGCTCAGAACCGCGCAAGCAGCGCCTGCTCTATCGAGGTCGCTTTAAGTGGGACTCGGCAGTGGAAATCGACGGCAAATACGCTTTCTGTGGACTGCGAGTGGAAGTCCAGGAACTTTGCAGAGCGTGGTATGATGTGGTAGCTGGGCAACGCAGGCAGTGACAGGCGTCGGCATATCACACGTACCCTATGAGCCCATGTGAGCACCCGCAGCCTTTCAAGTATGTCTCGTGATTCACAAGGTCGCAGTACTGTGGTACAGTAACAAAAAGACGCACCTGCTGGTAGGCTCGCTGCACCCCCTCCAGCTCCTGGGACTTGGCCTGCAGCTTCTTCCTCAGCGCCGACATTTTCTTGGACACTTTGCTCACGTTGCTGCTGCTGATCTTGCTCATGGTCCTCTCCATGTCTTCGATCTTAGTGACGTACTTCACGCAGAGTCCCTGCACGGCACACGCATCAATTCCCGGCATCACAGCGATCCCATCACTTGAGCACTTTCGAGTGGGGACCATTTCAAGCAACGCCCGCTACTATAGCCTGCATTTGATTCATCTAGCAGCGCAAATAGGCTACCTAGGCCATGAAAGCGAAGTGCAATAGCGCCTATACTACAGGTATCGTTGCTTGGCCATGTATAGGCAGTCGGATCACGACATCATGCGTGAGGCCATCGTAAAGCAGCAGCACCCACATCGATTGCTTTGACCTGCGCTCTGATGGCGACTTTCCTCCTCTTCTGCAGCAGCCCCTCCGCCGCCTTCTTCACCTTCATGAGGTCCTCATCCGGCTCCTCGCCATCCTGGCTTCCTTGCCTGCCAAGCACCAACGCGCAGCATACGTGCAAATTGGCCATTGCGTGCATCTATCCGTTCAAACAATCAATGCATATTCATCAGTATGTATGCGTAGTATTTAGCAGCTAAAATGTCAGAGCAAAGAAAACATTCCATTGCATGCTGTGAAACTTCTCTGGTAAATATACTCGCAGCTCCTTGGCACTCGGTGTGTGCCGGGGGGACAGACCCGCTGCTGGCACCACAAGGGTAGCCATCCTACAGTGTTCAAATGCGCGGTGTCTTACCAGATTTGCCCGCTGTCAGGTTCCGACTGCGTCTCTGTCACCACCTCCTCGTCCGGTAGCGGCATCTCGCGCTGCCTTGCCCTCTTGCCACCTGAGGCGCCTGTCAGGTGCTTATTGGGCTCCCCCAGGGAGAACACAGGAGCCGAAAGCGGTCCTTGCTGCGATGCGCTCGCTTTCATAGTTTGAGATCCCATCCCGGCTGCTACGGACTGCGGTAGGAGCGCAATGTCTGAAACAACAAACAGGGGCAGCGATACAGGGAAATTGGGGGATGGATCGGAAGGAAGGCGCCGTGGACGTGCACCATCAGCATGTATGCAAAGAATCGCTGCCCCACGAACGCACATGGATTTTAGCACATGACAAATATCCAGGAAAGTGCACAGCGAGTTGAATTCCGGCATGTGGTAATGTCACAGCTTTTTATACGCTGTATTCCCGCCGTAATCATTTTGGTATTTCAGCAACGACAACACTACCTTTCTTCGCCTGTTATTCTACGACTAAGATATTGTAGCGATGATGTAGGCACAATTATGCTCCAAGTCGCACTCACCACATCCTGCTGTAGTTGATATGGTGTGATTCCGAGCTGGCACGAGCAGGATGTTTTTCAACTGTGGGCGATGTACATGTAATAGAGTGCTGAGCTTCCGAGAGCGGTCGCGATGACTTTGCCCGCTATAACAATCCTAATTGTATATATCACAATTATGGTGACGACTGCGCCGCCGACTCGAAAGTTATCACGGTACAGCTTCCGACTCGATCCCAGCAGTAAGTGTCGTATCACCCACGGCATATGCAGTGTTTGCGTATAGAGTGCATACCACTCCTGTATCGGTGTGCTGGCCTCTGCGCGAGGCGCGGATGCCAGTGCTTGTCTGCTGGATGTGCTGGGTTGCAACGCTACTTGTAGTCGCCAAAAACGAACATAGTCACGCTGCACGATATCTAAATCCCACCTGTAGCAAGTTGAGCATATTACGAAGTGCGTTATTATCATGTACTCCCCTCGGCCCGTCCGATGGCGGGCTACCGTCGGCGCGGTCAGGAGGGATATGCGCACCAGAATATTAAATCGACTGGCAGCTCCGCCGCGACACGCCGCGCTGATGCTGATACTCCGGGGCAGTTCTCGCAGCCCCTCAGGAAGCCGGTCGAAGTATGCTCCAGAGGGGGGGGGGCGTAGGTGTGTAGGCAGCTTTGCAATGATTGGGACTCTTCGTCCGCACACAGCACTGTTCGCATTCTGTAAGCGATCGAGCCCATGCAGATCTCGGTCGGACACTAAGACAGAAACACAGTTCGGTCTTCAGGTAGGATCAATACTTGACATAACAAATAATCTCCGCGAGTCTTTCGGGATATCAGTAGATGATTGCCCTATAGTCCCATCAGCTCTACTAGCTAACGGCTGCGCCACGAGCCCGTAAGTAAGATTCCTTAGGTGAAACACATATAAATAATAGCTATCCGCGGTGAACAGAGCAAGGAAGGATTTCTAAAATGGGATGGATTATGACGGTATATATCGGCTTTTATTGCTTGCGACAATTTGCGTGCGCCTTTCATTTTAGTAGTTAGTGAGGACGGCCTCACTGATACATACGAGTATTGACTGGATGCGTCTGGGATAGCCGTACACATTTGTACGCGGGAACGTGGCGCGATTGCCGGCTTGTACGGACAGGGCAGTCCGGGCCCGGGGCAGCAGCGCTGAAAACGAAGAGCTCACACGTTCATGTTGCTGGCGGCGCAGACCCGCAAACAAGCTGCACTCATGCCCGCCCGCCCAGCCACGGTACTACTCGTACGGGTATTGCAAGGGCCTCACGCACAGTCCATCGTGCGTGTCTTTTGAAGGGTGACACGCTTGCCTAGCAGGAATCTTGTGGAGCGAGTAGCCAAGTGGTGCCATCTTGCCGTTTCTGGCTACCCAATTCTACTGCGTCACTGCGTCACCGAGAGTATCAGCACCTCCAGCCACTTCACAGGAGTGCACTGCTCATCCTCCTCTACTACTCCTGCCCCGCTTCTGCTGGTACGTCACACACGAATCGCGAGCACATTGCCCTCACGATGCTTACTGTTTTCAGAAGAAAGCAGGCCGCTATGATTGCTATGGTTGTTGCCATGATAAGCAACTGAGCTGTATTGGGTGCTTGGGTATGCAGCTGCACGACACTGATACTCCTAGATAGAATGTCAGCGCCAACTGCTGCGGAGGTGCGCGGACTGTACCGCATGTTTCTGCGGTCGGCGAGGGAGTTTCAGCACTACAACATGAAGCACTACGTGGCGAGGCGCGCCTCGGAGGGGTTCCGCCAGCATGCGGGGGAGACGGAGCCCGCGGCGCTGAGCCAGCTGTGGAAAAAGGCGCTGGATGACCTGGCCATCTCGAAGCGGCAGGCCGCCATCTACTCTTTGTTTGAGGCGCCACACAAGAGCATCATGCACGGCAAGTAGTAAGTCCCGTGTATGTCGAGGGCGGGCCACGCACAGCATGCCAGCATGTCTGCGCAGGTCCTGTAAACCTTAGGCTGCCTCAGACTGCCATATTGTGATGCTCGCCATCTGCGACTCTCGGCGAGGTGTCCTTCACCTAATGCGCTGCCGTCTGCACGGCGAGGGCAGCTCCGCATGTCGAAAAGATGTAACAGCATGTCATGCTCACGGCGACATGGATTACGTGCCAGGATTCAAAGGCACTCAGGCGTGCTTTTGATGCCAGGGGGGGTCCATCGAGGCTTTTCTATTACACTTTGGCAATGCCAATGTCACAGGTATTGTCAGAGCCGGTTCGCATTGCTCATGTCACGGCAGCAGGTGGTCACGCGAAGGCCGGGATCAGCTGTAAATGAGGTTGAATGCGATCTTCTTCAGCCACGGCAGGTCTTGGTACTGGTACAGCTCCCGGTTTGCCAGCAGCTGCCGCTGGTGCCACCGGTACGTGCGGCTGAAGTTCGAGCCAATCACGGTGATGGGCAGCGACACCACCACCATGCCAAACAACATGATGAGCGCGCTGACCAGCTGACCCAGAGAGCTGACCGGCACCTCGTCGCCATAGCCGACGGTGGAGATGGTCTGCATGACAAACCACGTCGAGCTGAAGATGTCCACAAACTTGGTGGCGCCATGCACCGCGACGCACTCCTCGTTGATCCTCCAGCTGTACTGGCACATGTACACGGCACCGGTGTGCGCAAACCTGTCCCAGACGGGCTGGCACGCGCTGCTGGACGCGCCCTCCGCGTACATCAGCGGCCGCTCGCTGTCCTCGGCAAGCGCCGGCATGGGGCACATGTAGTACATCGGCTGTTCGTACACCCCCAGCAGCGGGTTGAACCGCCCGCGCTCCACAAAGTAGATGAGGGTGCCAAACACGAGGACCGAGATGGCAACCATGAAGAGCAGCATGTACAGCAGCCGCATGCTGGAGCGCATCGTCTCGGCAAAGACGCCAACGGAGCCTTTGGAGACCTGCGCAGATAACGGGCCAGCTCAGACAAGCACTGCCCGGGCTTGGGGAACAGGTACACCCTCATCCAGCAGCCACAGCCTCTGCATGCAAAGCTGCCCACCTTCATGATCCTGACGATGCGGATGAGCTGCAGTACGCGCAGAAACTGCGGCACGTTCCTCCCACGCGCCAAGAACACCAGCTCGACGTAGTACGGCAGCACTGTGAGGACATCCACCACGGTGAACGCATCGAACCAGAACAATCGCCACTCGGGGCAGCTCCACAGGCGGGCGAGAATCTGCGGGCAGCCCGGGTCCCAGAGCGGGTGAAGGTGGGGGCGGGCAGGGGGGGGGGGGGGGGGGGGGCGCTGTGAGAAACAAGCATGCAGAGGCCTTCCCTGCTAATGCAAGAACATTCTTTCTCCTCCTTTTGGCGGGGCCGGGGGAGGGCTCGCCTCCAGAGTGAAGAAAGCAGCCCAGGTGGATTCTGCGATGAACCAGGCGCTGGTCGTGCTATGTTCCCTGGAGCCATCGCTCGTCTGGTCAGAGTGGTGGGACGTAGGTAGGGTGTACACCAGCGTCGTAATGGTGCTGCATACGACAAAGACGATGACCAGGAGCGCGAGGGCGGCTGAGGTGTTGGAGGACAGCGGGTTGTTCAGGGTGGTCCACACGGTCCCCTTGAGGCCCGACACGCGGCTGCCGCCCGGCGGCCGCTCCGCCCTGCTGGGTGGGACAGAGCGCTTGGCGCTTCGATGGAGGACAGCGCGGCCTTCGCCAGGGGCTGCCCTGCGCTGGCTGTCTCAGGGGGGGCGGTGTCGCCCAGGCTGCCGCGGCTCGCTATGTCGTGCGGCTGGCTCTCGCGCCCCCCATCCCCGGCGGACACCGGTAGGGACTCAGCGGATTCGCCGCCCACGCTGGCGTCCTCCTGGATCGTGCCCGGCAGAGCCACATGGAACGGCGATCTGCCACCAGCAGGCACCAGAGGCGACCCCCCCTCGCCCTCGCACTCGTCCCTCATCGCCCCAGGGGCAGCAGCGTCGCCATGCTGAGATGTCTCGTCGGCCGCGGCGCCCGGGTCCTCGGGCTCCTCCTCCCCAGGCTCTGGGTGCTCCATTTTCGCTTTCAGCTTGGCTCCCAGCATTACCGAGGCACGCAAATGCGAACTGGCCGAGCTCACCGCCTCCTTCACCGCCTCGTCTTGTCGTTGAGCCTTGTAGGCGTTGATCTCAGACTGCGACTTGAGCAGGACCGGCTCGACCTGTAACGCGAAGGACGATCAGGTCCCCTCAACCATGCACGAGGGCGGGGGAGGGGGGGGGGGGGGGGGGGGGGGGTTGCACAGCGCATGCCTTGATGATGGCGCCTTCGTAGATGTCGTCTGAGGAGAACCCCTCGTAGAAAATCTGGTAGCGCTGGTCCAGCAGCTGGAACGCCGGCTCCTCGATGTCCACAAACTCCTTCGCCGTCGGCTCAAAGTCGAGCATGCGCTCAATCTTGCCGAATGCTACACATCGCAAGGGCCGTGCGATCCAGTGCAGCCAGCATGCATGTCAGTGGACTCCGCGTCTGCATCTGCAGGTGAGGCAACTCCTGCTGCTGCATACTGTACTCATGTACTCACTGCAGCTCATGGCTGTTCATGACCTTCACTGTGCACACCAAACACGCGGTCGTGCCGGAGCATTCGCATGCTGCCTGGCCATGAGAGCGCATTATCGCAGACGCCATTGGAGTACCTTTGTAGTAGCAGCTCTTCAGCTCCGGGAACGGGTAAGGGTCCACCCCGGTAAAGTCTGCCCGCATTTCTGTCCCATGGCACGATATGACGATGGAGCGCCCGGAGCTGCTGGCACCCGCTGTGCCCGTGCTCCCTGATGCGCTGACCTCCATCTGCTCACGTGGCTGGGGTGCCACTCCCACACTAGAAAACCTGACGCCCCTCGTGCAGCCTGCTGCTGGTACCCTGACCCGAAAGGGAGGTCGGGGGTTATTGGAGCCTTTCGGACGTACGGTCCTGAAGGGCGGCGGTGTGCCGGCTGCACGGCCAGCAAGGCTGTCTTTTGGGAGACAGCGTAGAGGCGTGCAGTCTGAAAGCCTTGCGCTGTACGCGCAACAACACCGCGAAAGCGATGCTGTAGTCTGAATGGGCGGGTGGCCTCGACCCTGCGTCCTGCTGTTACCTGCCGTTGAGTATGATGCGGGCATGTCTCGTTCCGGACTTTCCCGCGCGGGATGACAGCCCGTCACGCTTATCAATTTATCATCCCGTAACTAATGCGAAACACAGCCCCTCTGACAGCGTGGTATTGACCTGCCCGAACGCTAATAAGAATAAGGTGATACATGTACAACGATATCATATCATGCTAAGAATACCCGCACGAGACGCACTATACCCGTACTGTTTGCTGAAATAGTATATACCAGTTGTTGTTTTCTTGTTTATACCATACGCGCGGGCGGTCATCGTCGTGTACATCATGCAGTATCTAGTATAGGCACTTGTAATGTACTACGAGTACATGTACACGCGTCAGCGACATGCTGCTGCTGCCGTCAATGAATAGATTGTTACACAAATAACGGGAGATGCTCATGCTGTCCATGATGCATTCCACAAGTAATCTTTAGTCGCTACTGCTGTTAATATCCCCGAAATACTCGTTGCTTCCACTTCGTTTTTAATCCCGCCCCCTGGGATGACAGGACTGGCAACACTGGAACCGAACCCTCGCAGCGTCTCTAGGACGGCCTCATATGTAGGCAGCAAACCGGTCAAAATGCGTTCACCCCGCCTGTGTGGGCGACGCTTCGTAAAACAAACGGGAGGCGTGCGTACATGCTTGCATAATTGTACGTAGTATCAGTAGCGCCGGGATACATTGATGCAGCAGCAAAATACGGTATGTGTGAAACTGACGACGAAGTGGGACCTGGGCTCGTACGAAAAACTGCTGGTGCTGGCACAAGATTTTAACCCAGGGGGGGGGGGGGGGGGGTAGCAGCTCTCCCCTACATCCCGAGCCACGCGCCTAATAGTACAGCTGTCAGTTGTATACCCGCATCCATCGTTGTCAGCTGCACACGTGCCACTGACACCCACACCTAGCGCAAGTCTGGACCTGCAAGCCTACTACCCATATCCCAAAAATACATCGATACCATGGCAAGCGTGAATTGATATTTGTTTTGCATGCATTACATGTGACGTGTGCAAGTCAGGAGTAGTTATTCGTTCTGCGCCCGGCGTATTTGTCATAACCATACTAATCATCCCCCCAAGCAATCCTGTAACTCCAAGGCAGCCCAGGCCACTACAGGCAGTCAGGGTGGGTGGATATGAATAAGGAGTTTTGGCGGGCAAAAGGGGGGGGGGTGCATTGCGGGAATTGTATGCAGCTCACCGGGCATTGCATCTGCTTTGGAGGGGAGCTGCAAGAGGAGAGGCGGAGAGAGGAAGAACCGGGTGACATGCGACTGGGCCAAAACCGATGGTGTATAAGGATAAGCCGTGTGTTGTCATGAGATCGTACTCCCGCACGGATTTCCTACCATGGAGGTGGAAGTCATTGCAGTACATAAAGGCAGCAGCCGAAAAGTAACTGCCTAATGAAAAAAGGGCAGGAGGCAGAAGGTTGCAGATAATTCAACTACCAAGCCACGGACGACAGACATGATGCGGCAAAGCAATGCCAGCCATGATGTATACACGCAAGCATGTCGTCCAGCAGGTCACACAGGAAGCTGTGTCATCCTACTTTGGCTTGATTGTGTTCTTTACCGAGTCGTCAGTGGTTGACGAGGTAGGCGATACCTCGTCTCGATGTCAGGCAGCTAGCGGTGCTGGCCAGTAACGCCTGCCCTGACCTGGCTTCCACGGACGAGCATGCTGGTGCTTGTTTTGTGAGGTGCTACTCGTAGTGGCCACTGTCTCATCGAAACGGCCCTCGCCCAACGCAGGACTGCAGTCGTCAAGCGGTGGCGCTCAGCGGCAAGACAATCGCAGCCCCAGTGACAGCCTCCGATTTATCGTACCATTCACTTGGGTTCGCGGGTCCATCACATAACGAATCATTTGGCAGCATCCAGCCGGGATATCCGTGTGGTAGTGATGGCGTATTACGATATATTGCAAGGTGAATATAGATTCCCCTCTCCACGGGGGTCAAAAAACGACAACATGACGCGAACCCCAAGCGTGGTTACGGTATGAGAACAGCCAACCATCCTCATGTAGCGCACCAGGACGACTCCGTGCGCGGGCATTGGTTCAAGTGCAACATCAGCCCGGAGCTGCTCCAGGAGACTGGCCATTGTTGGGCATGCAGCCAGACAGCGCGGGCAGAGTTGGTGTCCGTATGTTGGTGATGAATATGTGCGAGTGCAATGCAGAGCTACGACTTGCACAGTGGGGGAATCATGCCATCTTCTGCTTGGTGGTTCGTATTGCTGACAGCGCACATCACCGCATATGAATCTAACCCGTGTTCTCTTATTGCGTAGGCCTGGTAGGTATCCCTAGGTACGAGGATCGAGGTCGAGGGTCGTCAGGATGGGGCGACAACGGGCGGCACGCTGAGGCGATGCGGTGCTGCGAGGAGACGGCACGATGGTGCATTTCCAGGCTTACAGCATGCGATTACATGCGGACCGCTTAGAAGGCGGCGAAGCTCTTCTTGCCGGCGCTGCCAGCGGGGGTGACCTTCAGCACGTTGAAGCGCACAGTCTTGCTCAGGGGCCTGGCAGCAGCAGCAGCACAGGGGGCACCGTGCCGGTGAATGGGCGCTGTTTTGGGAACACATCACAGCGTCCTATTCGTCACCACAGGGTGGGCACCCAGCGCAGCGGGGTCCAGGCAAGGGCGAGCGGCCGCTGGGGCAACAAACCTGCACTGGCCGATGGTCACGTTGTCACCCTCCTTCACGCGGAAGCAAGGAGAGACGTGGGCGGAGATGTTCGTGTGCCTCTTCTCGTACCTATCCGCGGGACAGCGCACTCGTCAGTCCCGATGTTCCATGGCGGTGGACACAGGGCTGGACCAAAGGGGTGGGCGAGTTCCGGAGGGGGGGGGAGGGGGTCATGTGGCTGCGCAGGGACGTGCAGCCGTACCTCTGCAGCTTCTTGATGAAGTGCAGGTAGTTGATGCGCACGATGAGCGTCCGCTCCATCTTGAAGGACTTCACATGGCCTGCGCATGACCGGAACAGTGCAGGCTCGGGCCACTGCCGCCGGGGCACGGTGCAGGGGCGGCAGCGGCAGCCGCGGCAGCAAGGGAGGGCGGCGGGTCTCACCGGACAGAATGGAGCCGCGGATGGAGACATTCCCGGTGAATGGGCACTTCTTGTCAATGTAAGTTCCTGATGCGGGGCAGCGAGGGGCGGGGGGGGGGGAAGGTGATCAGAGGCGAGCTCACTTGGATAATCATTCCTCCCTGCGCTGCCAGCCGCTGCTGCTGCCGGCATGGCGCACACGGCACATGGTGGCTTTCTCGGGGATGATGCAGTTCTGCCACACGCTGTCTCTGCACGGCCCGGGGGCGGTACCCTCGATGGCAGACTTGGGGGTCTTGAAGCCAAGGCCCACGGACTTGTAGAATCGGAGGCCACCCTTGCCAGGCACCTTCTTGGTGACCTTCTTGTTGAAGTGCTGGTTCACGCCCAGCTGCTTCTGGAAAGCCTTGTGGTTCTGTCGGGGCGGAAGGGCGGAAGGCGCGGCAGCAGCACAGAAACGTGAGCCACCAACGCAGACGCCATGTCAAGCCCTGTCAGCTGGCTCCCCGTGCCTCTAGTAGCCAGCCCAAGCGCGCGTACTTGAGACCCTGCGATCCCGGGGTGAATCACAGGCAGACACCGCAGGGCCCCCGCCGAAGGGCGCTACCCCTCCGCTTGCACAGTGCACGGCCATGCTTTGTTTTTTGCCTTGCTTCATAACGATGCGTGCATTTCTGTGCTTCAGGGGATGCGGAGTGGAGGGTCGCGCTGCAGGGGCGTGCGTGCGCCGGGAGAGGGTGGGTGCCCGCCCGGCCTGCCGCAGCGAGCAGCCCGCGGTGACGGCGGCGGGAGCTCGCCCCGCCAGGATCCCGCGCCCGTGCAGGTCGCACGCCACGTTAGCAGCCTACATATTGAGAAGGTTCATCGCAGGGCTTCAAACCTGGTCAGTCATGGTGGCGCACGCTTGGCCGGTGGGCGTGGGTGGCGAGGGAGGGTGGCGGCGGGAAGGGGGCTGAGACGCTGCGGCGGCCCTGACTTACAGGCTCCGCCCGCGCGGGCTGGCGGCGGCGGCGCGGGGCGCGTAGAGCTGGTGCCCCCTGTACGCGCGCGCCGCATGTTCAGGGCCGGCTGTGGTCTCGAGCGCGCCGCGGCCGCCGCCCCGCCACCGCGCGCTCCGCCGCCCGCGCACATCTATATCTAATCCTTACTGCGCCGAATAAGCAGCAGCATAAGCAGTATAAGCAGCAGCGCAGTATAAGCAGCAGCGGAGTCCGAGTGTACGACATTATGACGTACTCGTACAGTAGGTAGTTTATTTTCGTCGCCCCCGGGACACGAGTGGCAACGGTGAAAAGTTATGTGTATGCAGTGATGCAGCGTCTCTACGACGGCCGTTTCGGCGGGCAGCGATCCAGTTAGAGAAAGTCCTGGGTAGGCGACGCTCCGTTATTACAGTCAAAAAGTGAATTGCCGAAACATCCTGCAATTCTAAATGAAGGCCAGTGACAGCCTTGCAACACTATAGGATCACTGTCTAAAATATACAGTTACATGAGCTAGAAAAAGGCGATCAAGAAACTACCCGAAAGGCAGTAGGAAACCACGCTGTTGGGTGAGATGTGACCTACTTGAGCCCATGTAGGGCGTGGAGTGAGTGTGTGATGGTCGGCAAGTGATGGGGTGTTGCGTGGGCGGCGCTGCGGACTGTTGGCGCGGGGTACTGCTACCATGTGTGTGTATACTATGCGACAGTCTTACTGTTGGCGGGCGATCTTTTATCAACGGAGCTTGAGCGGGGCTGCTACGACAAACACGCGGCCACGCCACGGAAAAATAGTTACTGGTCAATCGGCATTTATGTAAACTCGGAGCTGATATCGAAAAGTCTCAAACTGTCCGTATCTTTTCTCGGCTCCTTGTTGCGCTCATCATCCATTGCATACGGGGACAGAATCCTCGTTCTTGTCGGGCGGTCGTCATGTTTACTGTTTGTTGTTGCTCTTGTCTGACCGGGCCGCCCCCCCTCATCCCGCTTGCTCATGAGTTCTAACATGGACTATCTAAACCATAACCGGCCCGCACCGAAGGCAGTGCACAGTCGTAGCGGGGCGTCACGCACATACGTGGTGTCGCACGTTAGTTCGGACATCCGGCCGCTCCGGCATCATGCGACGCAGCTGGAAGGCACATCGACCTCGCTTTGGCGTGTAGGCGTCACATAATGTACGTGCTTTGGATTGCTACCAGTGCCGCCACCATGGCACGGCCGCGAGCAGGCCGCCGACGCGAATGACTGTAATGGGGGTGATTTGGCAGGACGGTGATGAGAATCTAGTTTTTGCTGTATTGATTGTTAGGTGCGAAACACTACTTGTTATAGCAATTTATATATCTAAACACTGTGAAGAGGATAATCAGATCCACAATAGTCAATGCTTGGTTCCGGGTTGGAGTATTTACTTAAGCTCAAAAGTCATATACTGTAATCCTCTTAATTGCATTATTTTCTACCGAGCCACGGTACAATGCCGGGTATAATCCGGGGATAATCCGGGTAGGTCGTGCGCGTCGCGCGCATGCCGATATTCCGGGATTTATTCGCACGGCAAATATTTATAATACTGCACGGGTTACGACGAGAAGTGATATGCGACTTCCGGGCCCTCATGGCCGCAGTCGTCAACTTCATGTTCTTCGCCCGGAGACTTACTGCTAGTGTCTTGCCGAGTGCGGGACGTGCATGTCGACTCCTACAACATCACCTTTCAGACTTTCATGTTGTGTACTGTGAGAAGGGTTGGAGCCGCCCCGACGACCTACGCGTTTTGCTCATTCCCGGCTGTGTCGGAGCGCCCCCGTGTCGCCCGTCTCCTGCACCACTTCATCGACAAAGTCCAGTCTACCCCTTGGTCCCTTTTACCTTGGCCAAGACTAAATTCTAGGCGGTCACCCAGAGCGGTCACCCGGAGCGAGCGAGCACCTAGAGCGAGCGAGGACTACTGGCGCTACGATGCTGTCGTATTGGCTCTCTATATGGCCATTCGTCTAGGCGGTGCTCCACACCCCTCCCCCGCCGCCAGCCGGCACTTTTACTTGGACCTCTCACAACCTTCGCACGGGAGCAGCTTGTGCCGCAAACTCCATTATTGAAGCCCTACTTTCCCGCATCCGCCACCAAGACGGGTGATGGGCAACAAACTTCTACGTATATCTAGACTGTATCGACCCAAACGTCCTCCCTTCACCTGGCGCGTGGTTTTTCTTCGGTCACATCGCCGGCGACCTTTCGCCACTTCCAAGTTGAACAGGAATCCGTAACAGTGGCCCTTCCGGTGCCCCCTTCGTGACATGGCGCTACCCCTGTTTCGTCAATGTGCCACCCTCTTCGTTCGTTATCCCCTAGCAAAATCACACTTGAAATTAACTAAATTAGTTTATGGATTTACTCCTTTCCTAACCGCTTTTCTTTTCGCACGTGCTGCTATGTGGTACGGGTTACTGGTTCACCCGTCGCCGGGCCCGTTCCTGTGCAACACGAGTCTGTAGCAAACATACAAGCAGCCTGCCGCAACAGTTGTGCCTGCCATCGTCCAGTTTCGTTGTGTTACACACAGCTCCCCTTGTTTGACTCCGTTAGCCCTCCACGCTTTCACTAGATTGCGGCTCTCTTGCCAACAATCTCGGCTCTTGCCCGTGTACACCAGCATGCACGATCTCTTTGGCAACATCATACTCATCTTGAATTCTTGAAATGCAAGAAACCGCGGTTGCACCCTACTCAATCTGCTAAAAAGGTCATGTTAACACCCTGTATTTTCGCTATATTCCCTTATTATACTTCAAGCGGCAACACGCGGCGGTACCATCTTATTATGTACATAATGTATTTTCCGCGCTATACAATTATACCGGCGGTATAGCATGTTAGCATACATACATATGTACATACACATACATACGCTACAAAGAAGACTAAAATCGTGAAATTGTCTACTTGATAATTCGTGCAAGGGATCAGAACATTCGCTATAGTTCCGGTATAGCTTTGTCTAAATCAAAGGTATGTATACATGGCAGCCAAGTTATATTACTATGTCGATACCATCATGTATAATTCTAAGTGCGCTCTAAGAATATATGATTATTGCAAAAGCGGTAGCAATAAAACTAGCAAAAAACCAAGTAACAGCAAGTTCTCAATCGCCGCTACTCGAGTTATCTTAAGTTGCTAATATAAATGTGAATAGTTCGTACGGGCGGCCGCTTATAAGCGGCTTTGTTGATCTTTTAGGTTTTAGCGGTGGATTTGACACTACTACTATACTACGGGTACTGGCCTTTTGTACGTCACATTAGTTCGTACATTCGTACGACAACTACAGGTGCGTCGAGGCACGTCAGCGCCCCTATCAGCAGTCATATATAACACAGTTAACTACAACTGGAACTACTGGAACTACTGGAACTACTGGAACTACCGTCCGCATAAATAAAAAAGACTACAAGGTATTGTGCCTTCTAGCAGATGATGTTTCCCGCCTGGCCTCTATCTTCCGGCTGGCGCTTGCAATTGATATTCACTAACACAAACAGGGGAGGAAATTGGAGATTGTAGACATGCCCTTGTAATATATACATAAATACTGTCAGACCCCGCGTGAACTTGTTTGCGCTCTTTACAACAAATCAGCCATGTTCCACTGTTCACTTGCCAGTCCTGTCCCCCAGGCGGGGAACATCCAAATCAGAAGGGTGTCGATAAGAGACAGCAGCACGATGCCTACAAATCCCTGGATCCTCATGCCAGCTTGCAGCCATGTGACGTCGATTTCAAGGATGGGTAGACATTTCGCTACCCTTTGACTAACAGATGAAAACTTATGCATGTTTTCATCTGTTGATCATTATTGAACCCTGTACACCACATGGCTGCAAGTTGGCATGACGGCGCAAGAATTTACAACAGCAGACGGCGCAGACATGATAGCGGAGAGCTTGTCTTGCTTTATATACCTGAGGTGGGAGTATAATAAGAGACACCTGGTCCTTGGCATTCATACACTGGTAACTCTATGTCATGCTGTGGTATAATATGATTATAGTGAGATTGTCTCAAGTTTTGCGGGAAACAATTCATTTATACCGTAGAGATGCTGGATGCGTCTGCTCAGCATTACATAGATACGGCTATAGATACAGGGTGCGACTGATGCACCCGGGTTCTAACCGTGTGCCACACGCACAGCTCGTGTGTCTGGCCTATCAAGCACCTGGCTTCGGGAAGAGCCTCACGAGAAGTTTGGCTGGCCAATGGACCCCCTCAGCCTGTTCCACGACTTGCCCTTGGGGTCCACACGCCTTGGGGATTGGATAACGATCGGGATGGGGAGGTACACGTAGTGGGTGTTGACCAGGCCGACTGTGACCCCGGTGTAGCCGGCAAACGAGGCGTGCACCGCGTTGTGGGCCAGGATCTTGCAGTAGATTCGGTCGCCAGAGTTTGTGGGGATTGCACGAATCATGTACGTCGGGTCGATGTACTTCACGTCGGTGTTCTTGATGTTGGCCTTGATCTGGTTCTTCAGCCAGATGCCCACATCCTCGAGGATAGGGTTGCCCGAGGCGTCCGTCTTGGTGGACTTGCTAGCCAAGATGTCCTGGCCGGCGCCTTCCGCCACGCACACGACTGCGTGCCCCTTCCTGGCGATCACCTTCTCAAGGTGCGCAAACAGGCCATGCTCGCCATACAGGGTGAACGGCACCTCGGGGATCAAGCACGCGTCCACCACTCCGGACGACATGGAGCCCTGCACGGCGATGAAGCCGGACTGGCGCCCCATGAGCTTGACAACACCAACGCCCCGGTAGGCGCTGCTGGCCTCCACCTTTGCCGCAAGCAGCGGGCGCTGCGCCTCCTCCACCGCGGTCTCAAAGCCAAAGCATCGGTCGATGAGCAGGATGTCGTTGTCGATCGACTTGGGGATGCCGATCACAGAGCAGATGACGTCGCGCTCCCGGCACTCCGCCTGGATTGCGGCAGCACCGGCGTTTCCGCCGTTGCCGCCCACCACAAACAGCATGTCGACACCCATCATGTCCAGGCGCTTAACGATCTCCGTGATGTCCGCGCCGCCGCGGGACGTGCCCAGCATCGTGCCTCCCTGCAGGTGCAGCCCCTCAACCACCTTGCTGTTCAGCACAATGGGCCTGTGCTCCGGATCGTAGAAGCCTTGGTACCCGTACCGGATACCCAGGATGTTGCCGTCCGGCACGCCATAGTCCTCAAGCTTCTTCACGAGCCCGGCCACCACGTCGTTGAGCCCGGGACACAGCCCACCACAAGTCACGATGGCCGCCGTGACCTCGGAGGGGTTGTGGTAGATCACCTCCCGCGCACCTGCGCGCATGCAGTAGGCAGGCAGCGGGACGTCCATCTGATCCAGGGTCGCCTGCATCCACTGCTTGCCGTGGCCGGTGGAGCCGGTGGCGATGAGGTGCGTGCTGGCGCCCGAGGAGTTTGCGGACGCGAACTTCATGGACTGCAGGGACACGCGGTCGTCGTCCGATGCGAAGCCACCGCCCCAATTGTTGTGCACGGACAGCGGGCTCGGCTGAGGTGTGAGCTGCACGGCAGGCGGGTTTGAGAGGGGGGGGGGGGGGGGGGGGGGGGTTAGAAGTCGCACATGCAGCACCCGGATAGGCAAGCCCCATCGGAGCGGCTCTCCCTGCCACTGAGAAGCTCCGTCGTGTGCAGGCTGTGGCGGTGTCCCGAACCGGGCGATTGCCTAGGAAATGTCTGCTGCACTGGGGAAGGTGGGGGTGCCGCTGCCGGTGTGTGTTGGGGGGGGGGGGGGGGCAGTGTGCGCGGGTATGTTCGAGATCCGGTGTGGCGGGGGACTGCACGCTCAGCAGCGACCGCCGGCACGGAGCGGGTAGCGCACCTTGTCGCGCAGGTCGGGAATCTCCAGCACGTCCTCGATGGGGGTCTCGTATGTCGCGACGTAGTTGTTCTCGACGTAGTGCTTATTTCGGCTGCTCAGGTTGCTGGGCAGCTTCTGAAAGTCCTCCGGCACCTGCCCTGGCGAGCCGTCTGCCTCCGCGCGTACAGACACGCGGCGACACGCCCGGCTGGGCTGAGCAGCCCCCGTGCGATGACGCACCGTGAGGCGACGCCTGTCGCCATGTGAGGCGACCCGTGCGGCGCGCAGCTGGCAGGCGATGGCGTTCATCGAGGCGCGCTGCTGCTGTTGCTGCTGCGTAACCGCTGCGGCTTGCGCTGCGCTCGAGCTTGATCGAGGCGAGATCGGCGCGGCTGAGCGGCGCGCGCACTAACGCACAGTTGATAGAAACTCGGGCGATCTACCGGTTTTAAGTTCGTTGGCCTGAAACGCTTTCTTGTATGGCGCCCGGGTTGGCCGCAGAAGGCGCTCCTTTTGCTGGTTCTCCGCGCCTCCCTGACGAGCGAGAGCAGGACATCGCCGGGTGCTGTCCCGAAGCCCGCCGGGCCCATGCCGCGCGTCACGGGGACGAGCAGAAACCTAACAACTACATTTCTTATTGGGATAACCCTTGTCAGACATTTGTAAACCTATCAGCAGGGTAGTGAAGGGGTTTCGCACTTGATTTCCGAGGGGCTCCTTGCAGTCTCGACCATATTTACCCTGTATGTACATGTATCGCTCAAGGTAGTACGTAATGTTTTACGTAAGATATTATTTAGTATACTATTTATTTATAATATTATTTATTCCCTTATATATTATTATCGTCGTCGTTTTCGGGTGGTTTCCTGATCGCAATTTGCAGCTAGCTCATGTAACTATATGATACATTATCGTCGTTGTTATATTGTATTTTACATTTCTCGCGGTTTTACGAGTTGACTGTATATTTACAGTGGAAGCTGTGGTGACTATTTTATTTGTCGATATTACTAGCGAATAAGGCTAGTCGGCTTTCGGTCGCGACAGTTAGTGGCTAGCTATGTAGACAGATAGAGAGATGACTCTCGTCGAATAAAAAATATTGCCTGCGACTATAACATATCTATGCGGGTCGCTAAATCGCACCGGTTGCCGCATGCAAGTCATGATAATTTGAAATAATTTTTGATGGGGTGCACAAGCGGAGTGATACGGCTTGGGCCTATATTACTTGGGAAGTAGTGGGCGACTCATCGCCATTATGAACGGCCTTTTAGCCGCTAACTTCTTTGATGATTCTTCCCTTGCTGGAGACTTTGACGCCGCCCTCTCTGCAACTGGCGACAGTTATGCCCACCATTACCTCCATATGCAAGAACTACCGGCACTTGCATCACACATATGTCAAAATATTATTCTGAATGTTTTCGCAAGAATACTCGCTACTCATTTTTTGTGATTGCGCACAGATAACCATGGAGCACGGCCTGCCATTTTTACATATTCGGATACAAACTTTGTATCAATTAGCTGAAACTCACATGATCGGCATGCTGTTGATTTTACTCGCCATCCAGACAGTTGCCCGTACTCATGCTCTCGTACGACTGTGTTACTGGCACTGCATGACCAGTCTCGCTTGTGCCTTGCACATCAGCGGCGAGAAATGCTGCTGATTTTGCGGCAACAGGGCAGGCACCCCCTTCGCCAAGCCACAGGGCTCCGTGGTTGCAATGGAGCAGACAAGTGTTTCCCACAGCATTGGATTCCTGATGCACAGCGCGCCCCCTCCGCGGCGCACCTGACTCGCCATGTGATTCAGGTCGGCAAAGCAAACGATCGGCGTTTCCGCGTCAAGTGAAACACTCCACTTGCTGTGGTCCCTGGTGCTCTCCCAACCGATTGCAAATCCCTGCATGCATGCACACATTGGATGTCAGTGGATTCGCACTCCCCCGATGGCGCCATTCTACCTTGTTGCGGCAGCAGAGCGCAGCCAACCGCCCGTCAGTGGGATATGAACTGAAATTCAATATCGTATTTTCCATCGCATGGAACTGGCTGAAGATGAGCATCATGCATTGTGAAGGAAGAGGGTGGCGGCGATTACCGTGGCAGTAACATTGACTTTGATGCTTGCGATGTTGAGGTCTGCCAGAAGGCATCGGGGCGGACAGCAGGAGTCGAGCGGTCCCCCGCGCCCCGAACGCCAGCTCTGATGCGCCATGGCCTCCTTGAAGTAGGGCTGCACCAGATCCCGGAATAACTTCTTGCCCCAGCTGCGCGTCTTGGAGAATATCCACGCATTGTGACTTCGCAAGCCAAACTGGCATACACTGCTGATGCCTTGCTCACCAGATGTGTGCTGTCCGGCTAGCAAGGCTGCGACATTGCGATGGCTGGATGGGAAACCTTCCGGAACAAAGCTGCCGTATATGTCTACATAGTCGAGCATGAGTGATGGCGCGAGGCAGGACTCCACGTCCTTTGAGGTAAGCGTCAAGCAAAATGCGCTCTGCCCTAGTCGCTGCTCCGGATGGGGAAACACGAATGGTGCAGGCGGTGGCGCGGGGAACTTTGGCACGGAATGAAGGAGCCAGAATCCTGCCGAGGAGTTCAGAGCTAGCACTCCTTTCGCGTGGGCGCGGTATGAAGATGGACTGGAGTCTGGTGGCTCGTCATTGTACATTCCAAATGCAGTGTGCCTGCAGCAAGCAACCCCGCCCACCAGTGGTCATTTGATCACATCCACATCCTTTGTATTGCGTGCGGTTGAGGCACCAATATCCTAGGGGTGTTGTGGAGACCGGCATGAAACAACGTGACGCGCTATCTCACCTGTTTCTGCGGTATATTGGTAGCAGCGTGTTATACAGTGGATTACTCCGCGTATCGGATATTGTCCCGCTTCCGGAGAAGGTCCAACCAGGGGCTTCCGACTCCGAGTCTCGATACAGGTACTGGCCCGCTCCCGGAACTTTCAACATCACCCACCAATCCACAGACACTCCACTGGGAGCTTTGCAGGCGACTGTAGTGCCTTGGTTCGGGTGCTGGTCCGGCAATGCGAATGCCAACCAGGTCGCAGTGAGCAGAAAAGATTTAAACAAAAGAGCTTTCCGCTGCATGTTGCCAAGGCGCGTCGACACCTCCCAGTGTGGTCGCAGAGTCATGAATATGAAATCAAATCGAGAAAAGCTTTCACCGCCGGTTCGCCGGTGCGTTTTAGGATGGCCAGCCAACAAGCCAATCCCTATCTGGAGGTTGACGCAAAACCCAGCGGAGTTGTCCTGGCGGATGCCATAGGCCCCGAATGCGCGAGCGCTGGCCTGCAGGTTATTGCGCGGTTTACAGCCGCCAGGGATCGGACGTCACGGGTCGCACTGTCGTCCCCAGCTGTCGTCGTCGTCAGCTTGTCCAGCGGCATCGTCAGCACAAGCAAGAAGGGCTCATATATGCAGCAGGTGAGGGGTACTGTTGCGCCTGTCATCGCCGTCATCGGCGCAGCGGTGGTAAAATAGAAATGTCGTTATAATATTGCAGCCATATCGTCGGACTGTCGGAGGGAACACGTGAATATCGCGTAGTATGTGTTACGTTTACTCGTCATTATTCCAGTACTGGTGATGATCGGACCATCAGCGCGTGCGCGCGCTCTCCGTCCCTTTTCTTCCTTATGGCGGCAGCACGGCGCCGAGTTGCCGGCCGGTTAATCCCTCGACCTCCTGGCGGCCATATGCGCTGCTGCGCTCTCGCCGTTGCCTCGTCCTCTCCTGAGAACGTCCTCCCTGCTCCTAGGGCCCAGATATACCAGCAAGGATCGCAGCTGGCAAGCTCACAAGGAGTTGTCGTGCCAATGAGCTTGCCGGCAGGCCTTGCGCTGCGGGCGCTCTCCGCGCCGCCGGTGCCGCAGCGCTCCCTCCCCGCCGGATGGGGTCGCGCACGAGACGCCCAAGACCAGCGCAGCTACGCCACGGTACGCCCTCCTCCTCGCGGCCGCAGCGTTCTCCGTGCGTAAGAGGGCGCTGGAAGCGTACACACAGGGCGCAATTCCCCGCACGCGCGCGAGGCGCCGCCGCTGACGTGTCCGGCCGCGCCGCGCAGGCCAATGCGCGCGTGCTGAGTTGGCGCAGCAGGTCGCTGGCGGTTCGGCTGCCTGGCGGGCCTAAGCCTGGGAACAGCGCCGCTAGCAAGGCCCGCCACGCGGGGGTGCCGACGGTGGCCATGGTGAACGTCGACCTGGGCCCCTCCACGATTCTCGGCACCTCGCTGGTGCTGGCCAGTCTGTCGCTCTGGCAGGTGGGGGCTGCCCCCCCCCACCCCCCTTCTCCTCTCCATCCGTATGCCTTCCCATAGTCACAGCCACTGCTCTCATCCCTAGACATACTTGCGATCCTAGCACATGCGTCAACGAGGTTCGCTACAGGTAGGCCCGAGGGCTGTCCCATCTGAGTCCCCTCGGGCCCTTTCCTCTCCTTTGGTGGTGTACCTCCTCAGGTTCGTTCCTCCAAGCCGGAGCTGTCGCGCGACATGGACGTCGTGTTGTCGTCCATGGGAGTAGTCGTGGGCGGCATCCTCATCTTCCAGGGCTGGCGCCTCGACCCGCTGCTGCTCTTTGGCCAGGTCAGGCCCCGGACGAACTGCGCCGGTTGCATTGGCAAAAGGGTCACCGCCGTGCACGGGCCATCACGGGGTGGGGCTGGGGAAGGCATCACCACCTTGAGGGGCTGACCGCCGCCGCGTGCTTGCCTCCAACCCCCGCCCCTGCAGCTCCTGACCGTCACCGCGGCAGTGGCCTTTGCCGTGGAGACGTTCAACCTCCGGGCGCAGCTGCCGCAGTCCCAGACGGAGTACTACGAGGAGGATTACAGCCGGTCGCGCCCGCTGCCGCCGCCGCAGTCCTCGTACTCCGAGTCGTGGAATGACACCTTTGGCTCGGACTTGAAGGGCGCGGGGCGGGACGAGTACGACGGCCGAAAGTTTGACTCGTACGCCGACGAGGACCGCTGGGCCGCTGGGCCGCCGCCCGCCTGGAGCGAGCAGCGCGGGGGCGGCGCGGAGGGTGGGCGGCCCGGGAGGGATGCGCGCGGCGGGGCGCAGGAGGCGCAGGACGCCGGGCGGAGGGGGGATCGCGGGTGGGCCCGGCGGGATGTGGACACCCTGGATGACTGGGACACGTGACATGCGCGACCCCCCCCCCCCCCCTCCCCCCTCTGATGCCCCTCAATACATGCATCCTGTTGTAACGCTAGAGAGTACCAGATGGGGGATTCCTGTCTTTCCAAAACAAGCTGCACACCACAGATCCCGGCTAGCATCGACTCTGTGGGAGCACCTTTCATTTGGCCATCCGCCGGCCACACATCCTGCCCGAGTCCTTCCCCACGCATGCTCTTCAGGCATACACTAAGATATACCCATGCGTATGTGTGCATACATATCGGGCCGCCGGCTCCGTCACAAGAACGCTGCAAGTGAGAGGCTGCCAAAGCGATCGCAGGTCAAATGCGGACAAAGCGGTACCGGCACTGCGCCGGATGCTCCTACAGGTTGCTTGCAAGCCCCATTTCAGGCTCATGTTAGGTGCTCGTAGTTGTCGGTGCGCCGGCACCCATGTATACACCATGCCTCGGGTACATGTGCCCTTTAGAGCTCAAGTATAAACCTCCTGGGCACCCCACGGGAGCCGTGTGACAGCCAGGAGCAGGGCGGGTATACTCGCAGCGTAGGCCTGAAGGGGGATCCTTTTCAATGGCAGCATCGCCCGGCGCATTCCACGAGAAAGGCCTACATGCGGCATGGAGCGACTCGACGCGCGGCTGAGCATGTACCTCGCCGCGAACTATTATTACTCAGAGGCGGATGCTTGGCTCACATGATGACTACTGTTAGGCGCATCAAAATGCCAGGCGTGCCTGTTCCACCTCCATCCCCCGCTCTTGCCCGTAAAGCATCTCCTCAGTGAGGTGCGCTCCGACCCGGATGAAATGAGGATACAAGGTAGAAACTTGGAAACCGCTCAATGAGGTCTTTCTGCCGCTCCACATACCCTTCGCACCGTGAATGGATCCAAAAGCTGACAGCCGGGCTCATGTTGGCAGGAAATAGCCGCCACATCACGAAGAGGGGTGCGGGGCTTGCCAGCGTGTGTTGCAAGGAGTGATCATCATTACGGCCAGGGCTCACCGTTCTTCGATGCTCGAATCATGAGCGTAATGGCATTGCACGCGTGATAGTGCTGTCATCAGCCTTTCATCTTGCGGCACCAGCGTGCTGCACCGTCCACCGTGCATGTTGGAACTTGTCGGCCATTCTTTAGAACATCATGCATATGTGGCGACATCTCGAGCCTACGTTGCCAATCCATTGTTGCTGACCTACACGTGTTGTATTCAACCATGTGATGCCAATCTGGCAGCAGCGTACTGCAGGTTTACCTACAAGTACATGCATCCTGACTACTGCGGTAAGTTAAATGTCCCCGTCTGTTGTGTACCCGGAAAACAGTAGGGATAAACAGGCTGTTGATATATGCGCGCTGCTGCACTCTCGTGTCTTGTCTTTCCCCAACTATTGTAATCATACCTGCAACTGATTACCATCCCCAAGTTGCCAATTTGGTTAGTGGGGGTGAATAACCACCCGCCAAAATGCCCATATGTGGCGACTTTGGTAATAAACTCAAACTGTCCGTGAGTTGGGGTAAACACGGCTCTAAACACCCCCAAAACCGCTGTTAAAACACCCCCGAACCACTGTGAATTGATTATTTACAGTCACCTTCAAGTCCGGGAAGTCGCGAATCAATAATCATGCTCGGTCATCACTATCAACCGGATATTAAGTGTAGCAGTTATCATCATTAATTCCCCCTGTAAATCGAAGTCGCCGGCGACACCACAGGCCTCGTTGCCTGTCCGCTCGCTACAGCGGTGGTCTCTTACGTGAGGTCCCCTTTTCGAATCCCGGTTCTCCCAGAGTGCAAGGATACTGCGCAGAACGCACCAAGCACTGGGTACCCACCTGGGAATTTGTGTGGTACATATATCCTTACACTGAGGGAAATATCGACAGGGCATGTCCCAGGTTTACCTTGTTGATGCATTGGAACCCCCAATCCCCGATTCCCGGAGGGGTTGACAGAGGCAATAATATATGGCCTTATATATGTGGCCGTGCTTGACCTGCGATGACCGCATTTTACAGCGCAAACGGTCAAGTGCTAGGGCGGCTTCGGCCGATAAACCGGGGCGGACTTGACGTTTACCGCAGCAGGCATATTAATCGTGTGTTACTGATTACATGTGCTAGACGCAACATTCAAGAAATCCACAAGACATCCAGAAGGAAACCCAGAAGGAAATCAAGCTACGGGCCAACAGAGGCGGGAAACGCCATGGCAGCCACCGACCAGGCATCGCCACCCGCCATCGTGACTTCATCAATTTCCACGCTTGTACTGTCACTGCTCATTAAATACTTTTGATTCCCTATATATAATCATCCCCGACGACACATATAAATACTGAGCCGATGATAGACGCTATTTTATAGCGAATATTGATTTAAAATCAATTGCGGGCATAAATGCATGCTGATTGGGGGCGAGATATACCGTATGTATGGCGACTATAAATAATACGGTATCCCTATCGCCGACGACATGGAATATCCGCGCTCGTCGGGCGGTGCCAAATAAAACGACTTTTGCACTCCGCGCAGTAGGGAGTGCGGAAGTTGATCATACCTGTATTTAATCACATACGCTGTATATACGGTACGCCGCGCCCCGCGCGGCGCGGACCGCCGGCCGCCCGATAGACATGCCGGCATGCCACGGCACCCACCCGGTTCTTGGTACCAAGATCAGTGGCCAGGCTCCCACGAACTGCAGCCAGCGGCTCCTCAGACACCCCGTCTAGTCGCACGCATCAAGGCAGTAGCAACCAGGCCAGTTACGTGCTCGCGGCAGGCGCGCCCCGTCGGTGCAAGCGGGACCGGACGCCCGGTGATTCACAGGTCCTTCTGCACGCTGTCTGTTCCGTCGCTGGCGCCGCCTGGGGGCGGAGAACGCCATCTGCAGCAGGGCGCCCTAGCTATCTTGCTCCACCTATCGCACACGGGGCAGCTCCAGGCAGAAAGAAGGCTTGGACCTTGATTTGCGGGCGCAGCTGGCGAGTAGCGGCTCGACATGTCCGACGATTCCTATCAGGGCGGGGGCGACCATTACCAGGAGGAGGAGGAAGAGGAGGACGAGGAGTTCGCCCTCGCGCAGGAGCTAGCGACTGCGGTGAGGGATCCAACCCATCCGTCCCCTTGTGGTTCCGCCTAGTGCCGACTGCGGCTGGAACCGCGCCATGGGAAGCCGGCCTCGGCTTGTCTAACCAGTGTGATATATCATCCATATTTTGCAGACAACCGCCAATGACGACCTGGCACTGGAGAATGCTCTGCTGGAGGCGTATGTGAGCCGGGTAAGGAGTGCCCGCTTGTGAATGCGGCACGTGCATAGTGTGCGCACTGACCATACAGCGTCAACGACGCTCAACCACGCGCTGATCGTCGATGCCTGCCGCCTGCCACCGCACACATCAGATCAGTCCGGAGCTGTTTGAGATGAGGCTGGACGAGAGCCCTTCGCGGCGCCACAGACGAGGAAAGGTAGGGCAGCTGAAAGAATGCAGCCTATCGGGACATGGGCTAATACGGCCCTGCAATGTGCATGTGCGCGTGTTTTTCTGAGCCCAGTGGAAGTATGCAAGTGACTGGACGAGCCGAGGCTGATGCTGTCGGCGCCTCCGCACAGGACTCGGCATCGTTTAAGAAGGATCGCGCGCTGACCTTTGAGGAGAAGACCGACATCGCAGCCATGGAAATCGGTGAGCAATTGCGCGCTTGCTAGCTCTGTAGCGCGCTCTGCAGCTGGGAAGGGGGGGGGGGGGGGGGGGGGGGGGGGCGCTGATGCGCGTGCGGCTCACTGCGCAGATTACCTGCACAAGCGCACGCACGAGGTGCGCGAGGTAGCGGAGAAGGAGATAGACGACCTGCAGTCCGAGATGGAGGCGGTGGATACCAACATCTCGGAGACCAAGAAGGACACCTATGAGTTCAAGCGGGATATCATCGTAGGCGCAGAGAACCCGCGGACGGGGAAGACGATGGCCGAGAAGATGCTGCGGTGCGGGGCTGCCGCTGGCCCAGCCGGTTTCCTTTGACTGCAGACCTTCGTAGAGCGCCATCACATGTGAGCGCCTGCAGGCTGAGCACAGAGCGCGCGTTGGTCCCCAGGTTCCTGGAGGACCGGCTGCGGGTGCGGGATGTGATGGCCGAGAAACTACGGCTGAAGAACTCTTCCGTCAAGCTGCAGATTGTGAAGATGGAGCAGCAGCTGCACCAGAAGGAGGAGATGGGCGAGGTGCTGCACGTCATCGACTTTGACCAGCTCAAGATCGAGAACCAGCAGTACCTGGAGAAGATTGAGGAGCGCAACAACGAGCTGCTGCGCATGAAGCTCAGCACGGGCCGGACCATCCAGGCAGGCCGCACTTCTCGCCGTCCCGGCGTCCCCTCATGGTGTTATGTTTAGGGTATCATAGGGCTGCATGTTACCCCCCTCCCCCCCCCCCCCCCCCCCCCCCACCAGCCAACACCTCTGCATGGATGTCCTCGCTGGCCTGCTCTGACTCCTCTCGCTGCAGATGTTGAACACCATGAAGAACCGGCTGTCGGAGCTGGTGACGGAGAGCGAGGCGCTGCGCAAGGACATTGCCGAGCGCGAGGTGACCCGCCGTTCCGCCTCTGCATGACGAGGAGCAATGTTGCCTCCGTGGCTGGGGTTGTCTCTCTCGGGAGGGGCGCCGGACGCTTTGGGGCTGACGCGATGGCCGGCTGCGCGCAGGCCATTCTGGGCCGCTTTGGGGACGACATGGACCGGGTGAAGGACGGCCGGCAGAAGGCCGTCAAGGCCTATAAGACGCAAAAGATGGAGGCGGAGGACACGTGCGCCATCCCCCCCCCCCCCCCCCTCCCCCCATCCCCCCATTCAGGAGCCTGCATGCCCCCGGCATATCACAGCCAGCAATCACCCTACGAGAAGCGCCTCCCCTTAAACTTTTCTCGCCGGCGTGGTGGCCACCTTTTGCACCAACATGGCACCTTCCGTCCGCCCCGCCCTCTCGTCCTTGCAGTGCTGCTGAAATAGAACCTGCCTGCGTCCGCTTAAACCGCTCTTTTTTTTAAGTCCCCTTACTATGATTAAACGGTTTATCCCGTGCAGCGGGCGCCGACTAATGCGCGCCGCTTGTTTCATCAGGGACCGGCCGCAGGTGATGGAGTACATCCTGCTGACGGCGGAGGTGCAGAACCTGGCCAAGCAGGTGTCCGACTGGGAGCGCAAGCTGGAGATTGCGGACATGGAGGAGAAGCGCACGCGCAAGATGTACCGCACCATGGCGCAGAGCATGCAGGGGATGGCGCCCAGCTCCAAGGCGCTCGGCGACAACGCCGGCGGCCTGCATTAGCTGCATGCACGCAGAGCCCGGGCCCTGCAGGATCTAAACCCTAGAACCCCAAACCCTAAGACCCCTGCGCCTCTTTAAAGGAACACAATTCATCCATTCACTCACATCGTCAGCGGTGTTGATGATGAGGGCTACGGACCAATATTGTGGCTCAAAGTCAGAATTACTTTCGGACTTTGGACAGTTTCCCTGATAGACAGTATCGATCGGCAGTAGTGCAAAGTAGACTAATGCTACCCACTAAGCGGGAAAGCGCCAAAACCGCTCTGACCCTTGTGATGTGACTCTCTTCACTGAGAATGATGGCCACGCCCTCAATGAATGGGCAGCAATGCAGCACTCGTACTGGTAGGGGCTTTTGCCCACACAAGGCAAAGAGGGAGGGGGGGCATCAAGGGCAGCAGCTTGTAGAGAGCGGCGACTTAGGAGAAAAATCGATACATGTTCCATTGCGGACATTTCCATTCCAGTGCGGACGATGCCGGGATCTCACCGGATCCTTCAATGCGATTACCAGAACTGCGTCCCCTACTAGTATTCGGATTGCCCACTGATTGGGCGCTGTGCCGGATTCACGAGGTACTGACAGTACTACCGTGAACGGTACTTTCCTGCAGTGGCACTTTATGTATTATACCAGTAAAGAGTTTCTGCCATTATCGTACGTGGCGCGAAGCTATTTAATAATGGCAGTGTATGGCGACATGTCCATTGCGTGTTGTCGTTAGCTGAGCGAGCCGCAAGTAGTGGCGTACGGTACAGTACTTCTGTGCTCGACTCGCGATATGGCTGGCTCCCAGCGTGAATATAAAATATGCCTGCTGCGAAATGTGACTGGCACTGGAAATATTATTACTGTGGAATAAAGAGGGTCAAGCCGTCCAACGTGGCGCCCATGTACTTGCCGTTTAAGCAGGGCCGGCATGGGGTAAGTATGCGTGTTGATCCGCAACTCCGTATGCAGCAAGTAAGAGCACCCAGCAGCGAGAAACACTACACAATTCTATCGTATGTTCTGTTAGATATTGCTTTGCCGAGGCACACGTCGCATACAGCAAACAGTCTCGCGCCCACGTTGTGACAGCCTGTTGAACAATGGGAGCGACTTCGCAGAATATTATGGGAACGGCTTAAAACTGTACTAAAAGAAAAATAAAAGAATTATGGGACTCGCGGTCTATTTTTTTTGCTTTTGGCGCCTGACTGTATACATAATTGTGATAATACGGTGGTGCCTACTAAGTCCTGGTCACAAGCTGGCTATTTCCATATAGAATTTCGTGTTACATATAAGAACCGCGAATGAGAACCTGCCCTGTCTGCCAAAGGTTAGATTTCGACGAAACTATAGCGGAACGATACCGAATGTTCATATTTGTTGCACGCATGAATACGGCAATACGCCCAATTTATTCAGGCTTATTACATTAATAAGGGCCTTACCACGAAGATAAAGGTGCGTCGGCGCCCGTACACATGTCATGATATACCATGCCATCGCCCTGTAACCAAAAAGTTTATATACCATGCCATCGCAACTGCAAACAGTCGTGGCGCCCTATGTCAACTTACATGCGGCCCCGATAAAGAAAGGCACAGCGTAGACATGAGCTGCGCGCAGGGCGGAATGGCGCGGCTTGCTCATAACAACATATCATTGTGCTAACATACATTACGTCAGCAAGAAACGACGCGCGCGCGGCACTGCTCGCCTCCTGTCCTCCGCCGCGCGCGTGACGACGCTGATGTCGTTTCGCGTCGTCGTAGTACCTGTAGTTCCCCACGCGCCGCCGCCAGCAGCGATGACAAAAAGTGTTCTCTTTTGCGCTGTAGCTGGTCCGCTGCATTGAGCGACGACTGCCTGTATCTTGTTACGTCCGTCAGCGTCCCACCCAGCATGGCAGCACCAAGGATGGCGGCGTTCCGCTCCGCCACCACAGTGGCAGCTCTGCGATCTGGCAGCAGGTCCGCTCACACAATTACAGGCGGCCGGGGGTGTTGTCGGCAGCACGTCGCGCAGCCCTCGCGGCCCCTCCCGCCATTCCCCCCGTCGTCGACAAATGCGTCGGCGCGGCTCGGCGCCCGCCACTGGCGCTCCTCGCTGGCCCCGACGACCCCCTCCCGGCTGCTGCTATTGGCTCCCAGGAGTGCGCATACACAGACAACTCCCGAGAAGGTGCGGCTGCGCTCAAAAGTATGTGCCGCAGTGACGCCGAAACTGCGTGCCGCAATTCTCTCGCCTTGACTCATCGCGTTGGTCCATGGACAAAGCATGCCCTCCTCACAGATACGGAGCACACGAGCGGTATATCTCCGGTGGCTGAGGCTGCGTGTGATGCGAGTGGGATTGTCACCACACGCTGCTGCAAATGCTGTTTTGCATTGTGGAAGGCGGGGAGCCACGCGATTTTGAGCGGATTGGCACGGAGAGCAAACGTTCAAATATAAATGGGGTGGGTTAGTGAGTCAGACTGCCACGTGAGTGGGCAGTGATCATGCAGATCACGGAGCGCGTGGACGCGATCGGTGCTTGGCTTCCTGACTGCGCATATGAGGTTGTGCGTGCTGGCACGAAGATAGCAGTCGCAAGGTGGAATGGACCGATTGGTGGCTGGGCAAGCTGGGCATGGGCAGGGCCCAGAGCAGCCATGGCGCTGCAGAACGAGGCCGCATATTGATCGACCCCCTGTGCGCAGGCCAGCGGAGACGGTCGTCGGCGCAAGCCCGCAGGGCCAACGCCACGTGGCTCACTGCACCGGCCGGACGCGCCAACCTCGCCGTTTGCAGAGCTGGAGATTAAGTCGATCTCGGAAAAGGCAGGCGCTCTCCTTCCCCCCATTCGATGCCGGCGATGATGCGCATGCGCAAAAGCTAGCATGTTGAGCATTCGTCCATGCTCCCGTGTCTCTGCGCCCCTTAGGTGGGCGGCGTTCGTGTGCGGCAGCACGCCAACCCTCTGCGCCGCGAGTTCCAGGTGCGCCGGCATGCCCCCCCCCCCCCCCCCCCCGCTCCCCCGTGCGCCCCATCGCTGCAGCTTGCGCACAACATAAGACACCCGCGTAGCAGTTCCACAGCGACACAGCGCCGTGATGCTGCACGCGCCCCTGCCGCAGGTGCCAGCCAAGCCGCTTGATTGGGAGGCGGAGTACGCGGAGCCCGGCAAACCCCTTGCCCTTGACCTGGGATGCGGTGCGTCCTCCTGCGCTGCACGATCTGAAAACCCTAAAACCCTAAACCTCTGACAAGTGGCAGCTGGGATAGAGGATGCCTGCGCTGCCCTTGAGCCGCCCAGGAGTCCTCAAAAGGGGCTGGGGACTTGACGCACGCATTGCCCTGCGCCCCGGGCCCCCCAATTTATCAGTCGCGGCGTGGGTGTCCGCAGGTTACGGCCGCTTCCTGCTCATGCTGAACCGGCACATGGGCACCTCGCACAACTACCTGGGCATCGAGCTGAGGCAGCCGGTGCGCCACCCGCGCACCTGCTCGCCGCGACAGTGCATTCGCTACTCACACGTGGTGGTGGGGGGGCTCCCGCGCCGCCTGACTCCCGCGTGCGGCCGCCCAGATCGTGAAGCGCGCCAATCTGTGGGCGGAGGAGCTGGGGCAGCACCGGCAGGTCACATTCATGCACGCCAACGGCACGGTGTCCCTGGAGAGCATCCTCTCCACTTACCCGGTGAGCATGCAGTGACAGGGGGGGAGGGAGCCGCCACGCCTGCTGCTCCCCCACCCTGCCCCCTCCCTACCCGCCCACCAGTGCCACTCTCTGATATGCACCCGACCATCCGTGCAGGGGGAGCTGGCCCTGGTGAGCATCCAGTTCCCGGACCCGCACTTCAAGAAGCGCCACCACAAGCGCCGCATCGTCCAGCCGGAGCTGGTGGAGGCCATCTGCCGCCGGCTGCGCCCCGGGGGGCGCGTGTTCATGCAGTCCGACGTGGAGGAGGTGCGGTGGTGTAGATGCCCGCCCTGGACGGCACCCGGCATGCCTTGCTAATGTCAAGGCCGCCGCAGCACTCGCTCCGTCCTGGCCCAGGCACAGCAGTGGCTTCCCGGCTGTGTGTGCAACCGGCTGGTGCTCTGCGGCGGACTGCTGACATGTCTCATGTCTCCGGCTGCGCCAACCGCGCGGGCGTTCTCCAGGTGGCAGCAGCGATGCGGGATCAGTTTGAGCGCCACGCCGGTGGGCTGTTTGAGCTGGCGAGCGAGCACACCGCCGGGGAGTGCTTCAGGCAGGGCTCCGTCTCGGGTGCCAGTGACTGTTTGCTGGAAGCATGCGGGGCCTTTGTGACTGTTGGTGTAGGATGGAGTAAAGGCGCTGAGGTGCTCCCCCCCACCCCCCCGTCTCATCCCTTCCCCCTCCCCCTCCCACCGCCACTCGCAGCTGCAGCGCTCCGGACGATGCGGACATTCCAGGGGAGACCTCGCCGGAGGGGGGTGACTGGGAGTCGTCCTGGGCGGCACAGGGCTGGATGGCGGAGAATCCGCTGGTGAGTCGCATGCACGCCACGCTGACTGGACTCGTCTGGCCACTGTCATCGGTTAGCAGCAGCTACTCTACACAGCACAAAGCATGATGCGTTATTAGACGACATTCGATGATGCCTTGCGGTGCTGCTCCCTTCCCCCCACCGGGCCGCGCAGGCAATGACTCATTCAGTGCTGTGTGTGGGCGTGCCCGACATCAGGGCGTGCCAACGGAACGGGAGGTGTACGTGACGCAGGACAAGCTGCCGGTGTACCGCATCATGCTGCAGAAGCGAGACTGAGCGAGCGCAGTGAGCCACGTGGGTCTCGCCTGTCGGTGTGGTGGAGTTCGAAATTTGAAATTTGTTACGACTGGATCAAGCTATTTCGTCTTGACAAGCTGTCTTAACCCAGCATCAGGGACGGGCGCGCCCCGGACCAACCCGCATGAGGTCCGCTGATTAAAGCGCGCACGGCGGGCCCTCTGTAGGCCGACTATGTGGAGTAATAGCTGTTGTGGAGTTTTTATTACCGCCGCTTTGCCTGATCCACGATCCCAGTGAGGGTGCCGATTTGGCACTTTTAAGCAAGCCAGGTTTGTGGCTGAAGGGGGGAGTCCAGGGGGGGAGAGGGGGGGGGGGAGGGGGGGCAGTAGATACGGACGGAACCATAATCATTGGCGATACTGGCAGTGTTGCCTGCAGGCAAACTCAAGGGATGGCACCGCAGGTGTCGATGTCCAGCCGGAGGTGGAGAGGGATGGAGAGAGGGAGAGGGAGCCACCTTACATAACAACACATTTGTTATGAGCCAGAAGGAGAAAGATACTCCGTTTGGCTGTTTAGCTGCGGCAGTTTTCCGCTATGACATGGCTTGGATGATTTGAACGTCTTTTTTTTCGGCCCCGGGACAGGACTGGCACCAGTGAAACCCTTGCAGCGTCTCTACGACGGCTGTTTAGGCGGGCAGTGATCCAGTTACGGAAAGCCCTGAGGAGGGGGGGGGGGGGGGGGGGGCTGTATCCCGGAGAAAAAAGGCACTCAAACAAGAAGCGCTGCTGGGGACCTGGATCGCGTAATGCATACAGTGAGGTTACCGCATACTTACTATATCTGTATGTACTTACTTATACATGTCGACATTGCTCACATCTCGACACGATAATATGCGTATACATTATTAGGGTATTATTACATATTAACATACATTTGTATGACATGATCAAACGTAGACATAATTTTGATACTAACACAATATTTTGAGGGAAGCAATGCTCACATTACTACACGATGCCCTCCCAGCGCGTCGAAGAGGGATAAATATATTCATCTTGAAATATATCATAAGATAACACGAACAGCACTGTGATCTTCCGATTCATTGCTGCAAAACAATTTCTCTGTCGAGTTTTCCGGATTTCTCTGTCGAGTTGTCGGCAATCCCAGATTGTCCTGTCCATTTCGTCCACTGCGAGGGTGTCCGGACTGGCAATATATGACTACATGTATATCAGCCCCTAACAGCACCATGCGATCGACGTGGGCAGCGCAGCCCATGGTCGCTCTTTCAAGCGGAGTATTGCTTGCAGTACTCGTCGGCAGTGCCGCAGCGGCGCGCTGGACGCTCGCTTTTCCGCACCCTCGCGCCCAGGTTGGTGCTGCTGCCGAGCTGCTGCCAGTTAGCGGAAAGGGACATCATCGTAGGCGGGAGTTGGCTCACTGCCCCCGCTTTTCACTTTGTGCCGTAGACCCCTCCCCTTGCGGCTTCCGCGCGGATATCAGCAGCGGAGACCAAGGAGTCCAGATTATGAACCGGTGATGCCTGTTACCCCGCAACACTACTCTGGTCTATTCACCACGTGGAAGCGAGTGACGGACTGGCACAGTGGTACGAGTGCGCTTCGCAGTCGCGAGTTCCGGCCTGCTCGACAACCCGCGGTTTGCCGCCGGTAGAAAGTAGAGAGTTTCAAAACTTTCAAGCCCCTCGTTCGCAATATGCTGTGCCAAATAAATATATATGGCATTGGATTCGTGATTGTGTTCACCTGCGCGTGTGATGTACAAGTCCTCCCGATCCAACATGGTGAACGAACTGGATCGACATGGATCGAACCTGGAACGACTGGGAACGGCCGTCTGCTAATTATCTATTTACTTGTGTTCTGAGCAATTGAACTGCATGAAGCACCAGTCGATTACAGCGTGTTCAAGCAGGCGTGCACGTAATGATATGCGGGCTGTGCTGCTGACCACAGAACACCGATATGCATCCAGCGCCGCAGATAATGTCCGACGAATTGGTCAGACTAGTGCATTGGGGGATGGGCTCACATTCACATATTTAACGGGTGCTGGCATGGGTGCGGTGTATGATGTATACATGGCTGAAACAGGATTATTGAAATGCTCACTAACCCTGTCCCGCAGGTGTCAATGAGACCACAGATGCAGATTTCATGACACAGGAACAGACACTTCCAGGCGATGCCACCAGGCGCTTCGCAGATTGCGAGCCACAGCTCATTCCTGGCTCCCATGGGACTCAGCACGTGGTCTGTGGTCTCCCAAGGTGGGCAGCAGCAGGTGCGTCACAGCCTCCAGCACCAACCCTCCTGCACCGAGAGCTTCTGTTGTGAGGAGCTTGTATCGTCCATGCCCCTGCTCCGTATCACTAGAGATAGCATCGCTGATGATGCAATCTGTCCGGGCCCCTTCCTTCACCTCTCATCCGAATTATCAGTGTATGGCGTCTCGCTCAGGTGGAAGAGACTTCTGATCAAGAGGCATGCCCCATCCCTAGACCCCAGCCAGATTGATCCTCACCACAGTCCCATGACTTGGCTGGACCCCGGGGAAGTGAAGCGTGAGGACCTAGTCGCCAACATCTCCAACCCTTCTAACCTGCGCTTCCTTTGGCTGCGCAACCCCTACTCTCGTCTACTCTCTGGCTTCCTGGACAAGGGAGTAGCACGCGCTCGGCAATACGACAACGGCATGATGGGCTACGGCGCGCCCTTTGAGTCTTTCTCCAGTGAGTTTCTGCGGTTTGTCAAAGCCTTGACGGCCATGCGCGCAGATGGGTTACCTCTGGACAAGCACCTTAAGCCGCAGGCGGAGCAGTGTGGCTTGCCGGATGGCATGCAGTACGACTTCTACCTCAAGGTTGAAGACATCCATGTGTGGTACCCCGATTTGGTATCTCTGCTTGGGCTGGAGGACGTAGTCAGCCATGGCTGGGATCACGCCTCTGAACCGACTGTGGTGATCAGCCCGCTCCCTCCCCAAACAACTGAGTCACCTAGCCCGACTCCCTCTTTTCACAATGCTTGAGATGTGTACAATGGCAGTACAATTACATGAATGAGCAGTACAATCACATAAACTAAATCGTGCAAACACCCTTCACATCGGCACCCCTTGTATTTTTCAATACCTATCACCCGTCCCTGCTTGCAGCCAGGCACATCAGCACTGAGAGTTGTCACTTGTTGCGCAGCCTGAAGGCACCCCTCCCTGCTTCTACCCGCTACCCGGCAAGACCTGTGATCTCACCGACCTGATCATCGAACACCACAGCGTGTCGGTCGAGGCCCTTCGTGAATATGGCGCACACAGCCCGCGTGCCTCTATCCCCAGTCGCGAAGAGAAGCCAGCAAGGATGACAGCGGCCACCTCCCACCACGCGCATAACGCAGACGCACAGGTGATGCCTTACTACAACAATGAGGAAGTTGTCAAGTTGGCCACAGAGTTCCTGCGGGAGGACCTGGAGCGGTTCGGGTACAGAAAGATGCGGTGGAATGAAGATCAGTAGGCTGGCAAGTACGCTCAAGCACCCGCAGAAGCCAATCATCTAGACGTTTGTAGATGTCAGCGTAGTACGTACCTGTTTACGGGTTCGCTGTGCAGGTTGAGGATGTGGCACCATGTAACTCGCCTAGGAGAGGATACACTTAGGTGCGATTTCTACGTGATTGTCATCAGAATCTTGTGAATTTGTAAATGATGTGCTCGTGAAAGAAACTCGCTTTCGTATTTCCCATGCTGCGATCCCTGACCTGAGGATAATAATGGCTTGAAAATGAAGTACGAGCGTTGAATTTCTGTTCCAATCCCGTCCCGGTGCGAGAAAAAAAAGTCGTGAATTTCGAGACTATATGAAATGACTATATCAACTCCTCGTACATACTGCGGCAGCGGTATAGGTCAGAATTGAAACATAAGTTCTTTCGCTGATGGAATGTAGCTATGACTTTGTGACATAGAAACAGGCAAGAAGTTGCGCGAAAGGCAGGTGTTTCTTTATTACTGTGGCGCGCCAATATAACAATGGCATGTTGTAGTGTTCAGCATCGGCATCAGCGGACTGGTAACACGAACTGATTGAATAGGCGCCTACTTGGGGAGATTCCATTGCAGTGAATGATATGTCAGCCCGGCATTGTACGCGTCGTCGAACCATGTTCAAGGGCGCCCTCTCGTATCGCCGTTCGTGCTTGAGCGCGCGATATAGTGCTTCGTCGCTGCGGTTCGCATCGTCTCATCCTCCCAGACGGATTAGGTAATCATTCCCGATGTCCGCCGAGGAAAGAGGCTAAGCATGCCGGTATCCCGAATCTGAACATCAAACATTATTAAAATCCGCCGGTGGTATCGGACTAATCCGACATGTCCGGAATTTTCATAGATAAACTGATAGAGCGGTAGATAATAAGCGAGTTGTGGTTACTATGCTGCCTTCAGACATCTCTTCCATATTCCGGTAACATCGAAGCGGTAACAGCTTTGGCAAGAAGCTGGTTTCCCCCGCCCTCCATATCAGCTGTAGTCACTAGCCAGTGCATTGGGCGGCATTCGTCCATTCTTCTGTGCACTACATCCGGACGAGTTTTACGAAGTCGGGCGGGCGGCAACATGTGGACGGTTCCAGTGTCAAGGCCGTCGCTGCCGCCTACAGCTCTCGCGTGCGAGATGCTTGTCACACTGCTCGTCTTTAGTGTTGCCGAGGCAGCGCGATCAGCGCAAGCAATTTCGCACCCTCACCCCCAGGCGAGTGTCAGAGTCGCCTCAGCGACTCTGCCTGTATAAATCCAGGGCTATATACCGCCGACACCGACTCTGACCTGATGTAATAACTAATGATAAGCGATGCTAAATACGCATAAGACTTGATTTCTCTGTGGCCCCTCCTCGCTTCTGGCGCAGACAACAGCAGCGGGGGTCAATAACGAGTCACATCATGTTCCGCTTCCCGTCTCGCCTCGACACTACCCCGGTCTCTTCACCACCTGGGAGCGAGTGACAAACTGGCAAAATGGTAATCCTTACGCCCAGCTAAACGCTGGAAGTCACTTGCTGGCCTATATGCGCTGGATTGTTCATTTCGCCATAGCCGGCAGGTGTGTATCTGTGTCCAATGGCGTGTGCTTTGCAGCCAGCCTTCACGAATCATCGTAGATACAAACCAAACAAAATTAACAAACATGTCTAAATATTTGTTAGTATTATCGATATCGGCGACTTGTAATCGCAGCGACTATACATACCAGTATAAGTCGTTTAAAAGTCGTCTCAAAGCTGTCTTAGAAAGCGGAGGTGAATATATATACTGGGATTTTATGACCGTACGACGCAGCCTGCTGTGCCACATTACTCACACCGGCGCCAGAAACTGCTTTCGCGTTAGCCGCTAACCGGTAGAAGCCATGTGCGCGGTGCCCGGGATTCCGCATTGTTCGTCGCAGGCCGTGCTCTGTCGGATTTGTCAATAGACTAATACTTGTCCATTGAATGGGGCGCCAGGATAATACGGTTCTATCACTTATTTGTGAGGTGCTCATTGGGCGATTATTGGAGGCTGACTCGCTCCGGTATGATGTGCATCCACGGCTTTTATGTAGGCGTAAATGAGACGGTAGACTCTGCTTTTACAAGATCGAAAAGATGGGATCCGAATACGATTGCAAGGATCTTTTCAGACGGCGAGCCACAGCTCATTCCCGGACCCCATGGGTCTCGACATGTGGTCTGTATGCTGCCCAAGGTGGGCAGCAGCAGGTGCGCTCCTCATATCGAGACGAAGCCGCTTTACACAATTCAGAGGGCCTTGCCATAAGCAGGGTACCATCCGAAGGCTGCTCTGCTCTATTATGTTTTTGAGCTCGCCACTTACGGTATGAAGAGACTGCTATCGCCGTTTATTTGGTGCCAATGGGCCGCATCCTCATCCCCAACCGCGCCGTATGGCGCCTCAGGTGGAAGAGACTTCTAATCAGGAAGCATGGCCCACCAACAGACCCAACCCAAATAAATCCGAAAAAGACTCCCGTGACCTGGCTTCCCCGGAACATGTCGCACGGCGATCTTGTGGCAGACGTCTCTGACCCGTCTATTTTGCGCTTCCTGTGGCTGCGCAACCCCTACTCCCGCCTGCTCTCCGGCTTCCTAGACAAGGGAGTCCTCTCCCCTTGGGGGGGGATTCATAACAATCACATGGCAGACTACGGTGCCCCATATGAGCCTTCTCCTCCAGAATTTCTGCGCTTTGTTAAAGCCCTGACAACCATGCGTGCAGATGGCGCGCAGATGGATTACCACTTTGTCCCTCAGGCAGAGCAGTGCGGCTTGTCGCACGGCATGCAGTACGACTTTCATCTCAAGGTTGAGGACATCCATGTATGGTACCCGGACCTCATCTCCGTGCTTGGCCTGGAGGACGTTGTCAGTTCTGGATGGAGTCACGATTCTGATCCCCGTGTGGTCTGGCGCCATCACTCCGCCGATCCCCGCATACATATGCCCGCTGTTGTCTGCGACCAATACAATTTCTAGCCGGGGACATCCCAATGGTCCTACGCTAAGCAACTCTAAGCAATTTATTCTTGTGCCTGATGTGCAGCCTGAAGGCACACCCAACTGCTTCTACCCGCTGCCCGGCAAGACCTGCGAGCTCACCGACCTAGTCATTGCGCGCCGCAGCGATATGCCTGCAAAGGCAACTCGTTCGCATTGCGCGCGCACCCAGAATGGACCCATATCATCCGCGGAAGGGATGCAAGAATGGATGACAAGGGCCACCTCTAAGCATTCGCACAATGCTGACACACACATCCAGGAGTTTTACAATTCCAAGGAGGTGGTGCAGCTAGCCACTGAGTTCTTGCGGGAGGACTTGGAGCGGTTCGGATACCCCAAAATGCGCTGGAATAATGGGCAGTGAACGTGCCTCCAGGCTAGGGCGGTTGCACGCTGGCGGGAAGCGTGTAAGGAGGGAGAGTGACGTTGAAATTGTGTGCGCCAAACGCTATATGAGTATACTACTTGCTATTGACATTAGAAGGCAAACGGAACCAAACGGGAATCAAACGGGAATCGCAATTTGGTATGCGCCCAACATGCTGTGCAGGCAAGCACAAATAAGGCAGTGTATATCAACATTTCAAACTGATCCACCGGCTGCTGACACTATGTAGTTACAAATACAAATGTAGCGCGAATAATAGTAGCTGCCAAGGAAGAGTATGCACACAAAGTCTACGTGCAAAATCAATCTATTGCCATATTTATATCATGAGGGACAGGGCCACCTGACTACTGGATATGCATGATGGCAACAACCGCGTGTTAAAAGTAAAGTCCGCCCCGGGTCATCAGCCAAAGCCACGCCCCTGGGCCAGCAGTTGGCCTCTTGCGCAAACTGCAGTCGTAGGTCTGGTGTAGCCATAAGACCGTTGCCCCATTCGAACCCCGCAGGCCTAATGCATCAACCAGATAAACCCGGGACACGCACAGTCGATATTGCCCTGAGTGGGATAACCGGGCATCGAACCGGGGACCTCTCGTGCGAGATACCTCTGCTATACCGAGCGGGCAGACAAGGAGGTGCCAGCGTCTACCATTTTGGTGTTTTTGTTTGTCGATATGATAGTAACCTTTCATGGACATTGTTTTTGTCAAGAATCCGCATACGAATTGTGTTGCCAGCTAGTCCGCGGACTCTGCGTGTCCGGGGGCGGAAAACATCCTTGACCTTGTTTTATACAATAATACCATGGTTATACACTGCTTGGTATTTGCTAGCTCGACGCATGTCCAGGCGGCATGACGAGGCTCCCAGCATGTTGCTGATGATTGTTTGTAGACTTTACTTGGCATTATGATATGTGTACTCACCTTATCCAGCGAAGCGTCGATTTTTCGGCGGTGAGCTTTATTGCCGTACGGGTACCCGTATCGTGCAGCGGATCGGGCCTATAGGTGCATGACTAAAGCGCTTATCTACTGGCATGTACTACTAAGTACTATAATCCACCCACCCGCCCGCCCGCCCACTGTCCTTAATTGCACAGCCGTCCGATTACTATCGTACGGTTGAGAGGCTATGAGTACTCGTACTCGCTACTCGCTGCTGGTAATGGAAAAAAAGACTCTGGTACTTCAAGGCGCTGGCAATGCGAACGCTTGCTGCTGGTACTGGTACTTGCTACTCGCTGCTGGTACTGCTGGTACTGGTGTGAATTACACAAAGGGCAGTTCCCCATAATTAGGGAATCAACACAGCAAGCCGCCGTGCTGTGCATCTTTAGCAACGGGATGGCAGACGAATCTGCGCCGTCTGATGAGGCAGCGAGCGCGCTCTCGAGCGGCCACCAAGCTCGGGACCCCGAGGAAATCTCTTGCGAGCAAAGCCTCCTGGTGAGCCCGCCCGGGTGATGCACCGAGTGCCCCGCGATGAGAGGGCACCCCGATCCGCAGCCAAGCATGCGATACCACGCACTGTGCGGCGCACCCCCCTGCTCACCTCACCCACTGTGCCGAAGACCATGCCCGTGTACTCCGACATATCCAGGATGTCTCGAAGAGGACCCTTCTGTCCGGGCTCCGTGTTGTGCCACGCCGTATCCCGCGCAGCCAACCCCCGTTGTATGTCGCCCAACAGGGGGCGCTCAAACCGATCCACAGCCGTGGCCCGGGGCACTGCAGTGTATTGTGCTGGTACTGGTACCGGTACTGGTACTCGCTACTCGCTGCTGGTAATGAAAAAAAACTTTGGTACTTCAAAGCGTTGGCAATGCAAAACGCTCTCTGCTGGTACTTCAAAGCGCTGGCAATGCAATTCATGGAACTGTAGGCCAGTGACTTCGTGGTTCCCTTGGCTCCTCCTTGGTTCTTGGCTCCCTGTCCTCCTGCTCGACCTTGGTTTCAGGCTTATGTGTCTCTTTTGCTGGCAACCTTTCATAGTTGCTGTTAGTTCTGTTTGTAGTGCGCTTTTGTGAAAGCCCTGATGTAATTTAAATAAGACTAGTGATATAGAACCCGTTCTTTTAAAATTTGTGAAAAATCGACGCATCGCTGATTCAACTGTCAAGTTACTTTATATACCGTGTACTCATCCTCACATGCAGTAGCATTCTCATCCTATTATGTATGTTGCTGAAATAATATTGTATTTCAGTACTGCTTCTGCCCTGTGGAGCGGTGGATTTGTTATAATAACGCCACTGGCTTTTTTGAAAATTCACACTGATACGTACCGGTATTCCGTGGGGGACGAAGAGGATCATATATAGCGACCTATGTGCGCAGTTGCAGAACGCTTCGGCAATTTGCTTGACTGTAACCGAGCGTCGCCTACACAGTTTCTATTTTACATCAGGGCTGTAACATATGCGCACTATACAAACAGAACTAACATCAACTATGAAAGGCTGCCAACAAAAGAGAGACATAAGCATGAAACCAAGCAACGTCGAGCATGAGGCCAGGGAGCCAAGAACCAAGGAAGAGCCAAGGGAACTGATCCTCCAAGTAAGGGTCGCCTAACTTGGTGAAGTCCGTGAGCGTTCCCCTGAGTACTACGATTCCATGTTCCGCGTTGCCGCAGCTTGCCGCCGCCCCTTGCCTTCCGGCGGCTCTTGTCCTCTCCCTTGGCGAGCACTACCCTGGCTTGTGCTTTTTGCTCCTTCTCGGTACAAGGCATGCTGACCCGTTTTGAGGAAGTTGGCGTGGAATTCACTCCTTCAGCTTGGGCGGTCGCGTACGCTGATCACGTGGCACGTTGCTCTGGGGGCGACTACAATCACGCCGCACACGAGTGGGTGGCACATGGCCTTTCCGACGTTTGCCACGACGTGAAGTCCGCCCTGGGCGTGCGTGTCCAGATCCTCACGGACCCGTCGGTGCTTGTTTATCTTCCGAAGGGCAGCGACGGCCGGCCGGCCGATGTTGGGCTTTTGGGTTATGGTGGTATCCGCGGGAACACGGTTGCTGTCGATACCACCATTGCCCCTATCCTCGGCGTGTCAAGCTCGGATCCAACGACTGCATTGCATTGTGCAGAGCGCCACAAAATCCAAAAGTATGACGAGGATGTCCGAAACGCCGCCGGCATGGTTTGCTTTGTCCCTTTCGCCGTTTCCGAGTTCGGCTCGCTGGCCCCGCATGCTGAGGCCTTCTTGGTGGAGCTCGCGAAGCTAGTTACACACACACTAGCAGAAATAATCGGCCAGCTCTTGTATAGTCTACGTGGCGCCGCCGTTTCTCGTTGCTCATCAACATGGCACATGCAGACAACGTTCTTGGCGGGGTCGCGGCCGCGCGCACGGCAAGTGATGGTGCTCTTGCGCCTGCGTCGCGTCGCTCGTCGGCCTGTGTTGCTATGACATGGGTCATTGGTTGCAAGCGTACTCGCTGCGGCTGATGGCCTACCACGGGGCGGTGGTCCCCACTGGTTTTATGTTCCCCTTTCGGTCTTTCTGGTCGTTCCTTGGCTTCAGTGCTTCCCTACCTACACAGGGTTTTCCGTAACTGGATCGTTCCCTAACTAAAGGGCCGTCGTAGAGACGCTGCCAGGGTTTCATGGTGCAAGCCCTGTCCCGGGGGCGGAAAAAAGAACGGCCAGTCCACGCGGCGCGGCTATATCCCTATACGTGTACCAAAAAGCAGCAATTAAAAATCGTTGTACACGTATTCGTAGATCCAGATCTAACTAAGCCGCCTAATATAAATATGAAAGAGGCCCGCATCCTGCACGCCGTATACTACTCGTACGTCGTCATCATATCGTATCTCTCTGCTACCACCGCTAGGCTGCCACGCCGGGAGCGGGCGGACCCCGTCGCCCCCTCTTCCACATTTAAAAAAGCAACACGCCTTGTCTGTAAACGCGCACGCGCATCGAGTCAACCGATTGCATCTGCTCCTTCGCGAATGCGGCTGCGCCTTGGGTGGCAGCTTGCGAGTCCGAGCCACAGATTTTGGTAGCTCTGCAGCGGCAGCGCAAAGCACCCACGCAATCCCCCCCCCCCCCCCCCCCCCCTCCCCCAACCCGAGAGGGGACCCTCGCTGCTGCCCTGCTCACACATACCTACCGGTGTTGGGAAGTCTGCAGCTTCCATTAAGCGAAGCCCAGCTCGAGCCTGGCCAGCTTTCCGGCCACGCGCCATGGGGAAGTCATGCAAGGGGCTGTTGCGGGAGTATGTCAAGTGCATCCAGGCAAGCAAGTGCATGAAGGTGAGGCAGCTGGAGGGCAGGGGCGGCTGCTGTACTCAAAGCTGCATGTTTGGCTGCATTGGCGGGATGCCCAGTAGAGCCCTGCCCCCAGTGCTGGACCCCTTTCTTTCCCCCTTACGTGCATCATTTCCGCAGGAGGAGGGCAAGACCTTGGAGCAGTGCATGCAGACAGAGGAGTGCAAGCCCATCCGTACATCGTTCTTCACGTGCAAGCGGGGCCAGGTCGACATGCGGACGAGAATTCGAGGCAACAAAGGCTTCTGAGTACCAGTAGGTGGCGGCGGTCGGGATATAGGGCGGCTGCGCCACCCACGCAGCATATAGCCTGAAATACTGTAGCTACAGGAGCGGAGGTCTGATTAGGGATTGCTGCGCACTTTCCGGCCCATTTTTGAACGGGCGCTGGCGTGGCCTCGGTGACAGTGGGCGCCAGGCCTGGCCTCTGTAATGGGGCTATTGGCCCTCCTGCAGCTGCCCAGAAGGTATGGGCGGGTTATTATGCTCTTACAGACAATGCGCTCACACCGGGCACGCACAGTGCGCTCTACATCTGGAAGCTGAGCTCATGGAGGACCAACTCAAAGGGGCCGTCACCAAAGAAGGGATTGGGATCGCCGTTCTGTGTGACCAGGCTGAGGTTGAGGCCGACGTATGCCACCTGGCCCGCCTCCAGCACCTTGCCCTCCACCTTCTGCCCGTGGAACTGCGGCACAAACTTGCTCAGCGGAAGGATGTACTGCTTCACCTTGCCCTTGTCTGTCAGAAAGTCGTGCGTGAAGACCGGCTCGCGCGTCATCATCGAGTGGCTGCAGCCCAGCGTGATCTTGTACATCTGCCCGTCCCCCTTGGCGATGACCTGCACACACCCAAACGGCGCAGCCTTGCACATCAGGCACGCGCCCGGCGGAGAAGAGCCAGAGCAGGGCCGGTCAGCCAGCACTGCCGCCATCTGCGGTGGCTCACCTTTACAAACGCGGCGTCCTTCGGGATGGACACCTGTGTCTGCTCGCTCGTGCGCAGCGCCGCAAAGCCGCCGCCGTTTGTGTTGATGACGCCAGAGAACACTAGCCGCCCCGCGCTATCGCAGCTAAGCTGCGACGAGCTGCGGCCACCCATGATCACCTGCGACATCGTCATCCTCGTTTCAATAGTGCCCAGGCCCGTGCCTAAACGTCTGAAGGCGATCCACGCGGTAAACAACTGGAGGATGCCATGGTAATACCCTATCAAATTTGAAGTTGCTGCTACACCTAGCGCATGGACCATTTCTCAGAATTGGTATTTGCGTACTCGTGCCGGTAGTCTCATTTGTGGTTGAAGGGTGTTTGGCGGTCAAGGGGGGGGGGGGGGGGGGGGGGGGGGGGGGCTGACGTCGTTGATCCGGAACCAGGCCGGCTGGCCCGCCACCCAGCCATGGCACTTGAGCCCTGGCGCAACCAGCGTGTCCGCGGCGCAGTCCCCGTAGTAGCGCACCGCCCGGCGGATGCGGCTGCCCACGCGCCACAGGCAGTACCCACCCGCAGCCACGGCGGCCACGGCCAGCACCCGCCGGGGTGTCAACATGCTGATGAAGAGCGGCTCCAGCTCCGCCCTGCCCATCCTGCAGTGCGCCGCGCTCGCCGCTGGTGAGGGAGTGCCCGGCTCCCCGAACGATGAAACACCAGATGCCGCTGCTCGAGTGGTCAGACGCACGCTGCAGGAGCACGACCTGAGGCGTTTCGCGGCAGAAATAGCGGTCCGTCGCCGTGCCAATCGCGTCTTACAGCAGGCAGACGCTACCGCCTGTAGTCGCGTCGTTGGATCAGTCGTGGCTTCGGGCTCGCGACTGGTAGCGGCAGGTTGCTGCTGCTATCCCCACGTGATGATGCGCCTTTTCACAGCGATAGGGTACAGGTACCGCCGGAAGTGTCTCGCGCGCGCGCGTGCGTGTTGCGACTAAATAAGTGCTGAATTACGGTGGAAACGCTCGTAATGATAATGGGTGCCATTTTTTTAATAATGCTGATTTTAAATACCTTTCAAGGGGTTATATAAACTACTGGTACAATTTCGTATTAATACCGGGAAGGGGACGATGATGGGCTGGCACGCTACGAGTAAAGTAGAATCCGGTGGGCAGCAGTATCCTATGTGGGATAAGGATCATATAACCGGTCAGACTGCACACATATGCAATTACCGATGAAACAGAAAGATTACGTGAGTACTAATTAACTACGGATCGCATTAGCTTCGGATAAGCCCCGTGCTGGCCGGAACATGCTGTAAATAAATTTTCATGATGGAACAAGGATGCACCGTAGTTTATAGTGTAGTCCCCGCCAGGCCGGCTGATCGCACCCCGATGTAGTCATAATTATATGATGGAAATTTTCAATCCACAGCGCACTCCGATCATCTGACGAAATGATGATGTCATCAACATCGCGGCCGTAGCGCAACGGACATCAGCATCATCGTCGTCGAGGCTCGTCATCACGGCGGAGGCGGCGCGAGGCCAGCTCGTTCAGCCAGCACTCCTCCGCCTCCTCAGGCTTCAGTCAGTCAAGTAGCGTGCTCGGAGCCTTCGCAGCGGGAGACTGTCCGCAAAGCTTTGGTGCTTCAGGTGCGACATGTCGACCTCCCAATGCGCGCCCGTGTGTGCGTCCGCTCGACCGCCAGCGACGACGGGTACTTACCGGCGCCCCCCCCGGTCACCCACCCACAGAAAAGTGCGGCGCTCTCCTGCTTCCGCTGCTTTTGACAGGTCAATGCCACAGTTGCCGGCGAGACCACCTCATAAGCACGGAACAGGGTGGGATACGGCTGCAATGCCCTCTCTGATCTCCGGGTGTTCGGTCACCCGTCACGCCAAAACGCCGCAGCAGCTCCCGGCAGCAGCGGGTACCGTACGCCTCCCCTCCCCCCCCCCCCCCCCCCCAAAAAAAAAAAAAAACTTGTACGGACGAGTCAATTGCCCTCGGCTGCCGGCCCTGTCGTCCCCCCCCTCCGTATCAGAGCGGCCATCGCCGCACCCCAGCCAATAAACCATGCAGGCAGCACAGCCGTAACGCGCCTGTTGCGACCGAGCCGCGCAACCTGTCTGCTCCTGGCGGTGCCCATCGCAAGGCACCCAGGAAATCGCTCACCCGCCCGATTGAAGTCACAGCACTGGAACTCCGCGCTCCCCACCCGATCCCTCCGTCCAATAAGCCCCTCGTTCCTTCAGTCCGCATCCACCGCAGCTCGCACACTACACTGCGCGCATACCGCATCGCCACCTGCTAAACCCCTTGAGTCGTATTGGACCGGGAGCTCGCCAGTTGTAGCTCTGCAGACTCTTAGTTGCTCCTCATCGAAGTGCTTCACTGGCCATCATCACCCATCAGCACGTTACTCCACTGCGGGAAACCGGCCCTATTAAGCTTGCTTGTGAACAGACAATCGAACCCTTCTTGCACCTCCATCCCATCGGCGCTTCCCTGCTGCCACATTGCCCACCCCCAACCCCCAACCCCTCCCCGCTGTCTTCCCAGGAGTACCAGCTGGGCACAGACCGTGCCTCGTCATTTCTGTCCAGCGCATTCACACGGCATGCTGCACCAGCCCCCACCGCAACAGGCGCTGCCTGCTGTGACGACCCTGTATTACATATTGAGAGAAGACTTTTCGCTCACCTGCCCCTTGTCTATCCAGATGGCCCCAGCACATCGCACGAGACTTGGGTCACAGCGCCGGTGGACTACAGCTTCCAGGACGCCAACCCGCACGGCTCAGACAGTGACGACTCCTTGGCGCCGCCCAGCTTCACCTCCAGCGTGGGTTCTGAGGAAGACGAGTACCTGCGGGCAGCGGCGGCAGTGGCCAGACGCAACGCCACGCTGCGCAATGTTGGGCGCAACTCTGCCAGCCGGCAGACGAGTCTGGACACAAGTTTGGCGGACGGGGGGCACAGCCCAGCCAGCCAGCAGTCTGTGCGGCCGCGCCGGACGTCGATGGAGGCGGGCAGAGAGGACCAGGCCAAGCTTCAGGGGCTGATCCAGCGGGCATCCATGCGGCTGAGCAAGATGGAGGCCTCTGGGTCGCCCAAGACGGCGCAGGAGATGCTGGCGGATCTGCGGCGCGGCGTCTCGGATGTCGCACCCGCAGCCGCCAGCCCTCCAGCGGCCGCCAGCCAGCCGACCCCCAGGGAGATGCCACCATGCGAGGACAACGGCAGCGAGACGGAGGACAGCGCCTCCGACACGGGGGCTGGCTCCGCTGCGCTGGACCTCTGGCTGCGGGCGGCTGCCCGGCTGGAGGCACTGGAGAGCGCGGGGGAGGCCTGCCCCGCAGAGCAGATGCTGCACGAGCTGCGTGCCGGCAGCGGTGTGCCGCCCACCTGGCCGGCAGCGCCGCCCCAGCCGCCCTCCTACGCGCCATCCGAGTCCGACGCGCCCGGAGGGCTCTCCTACGCGCCCTCCGAGGCCTCCACGACGCTGGAGGAGCTGCTGGCGGCCGCAGCGAGCCACCACACGGAGCACCTGTCGGCCGTGGCGCTGCTGCAGGAGCTGCGCAGCCACCCACGGCGGGTGGGGGGCGCCCCTGTACAGGCGCCACCGACTGCGCCGGCACCGCCCCTGTCCTCCAACGGCAGTTCCCACACAGCGAGGTGCCCCCCCTTCCAATCACCACCATCACTTATGACCGCCTTCGTCCACTCAGCACTGCGCTAAGTACGTGCATCTGTGCATGTTTCATTGCAGGGCACAGACCACACGATCTTTGCAAAGGTTAGCGGAGTAGTTAAGTTCCACACACACCCTAGGACACCAGGAGGGCAGCTGTTTTGTGCATTAAGAGGTTCCTTTACCTCAGGGACTGTGTATCCTTTGAGTATTGGGCCTTTATAAAGATGCACACCTGTGTGTGGGTAAATGATGCACATATACTGCATCCTCGCCTCCTGGCTGGCTTGGCTCTCAGCCTCGCCGTGCCTCTCCTTGAAGCTCTTGCCGTATGTGGTGTCTCGCGCTGGTGGCCCCTCATCCTGTGCGATGTGTCCGCTGGTTGATGCGCAGGCTGAGCGCGGCGCGGTGCTCCCCCAGGATCTCAGAGGCGGTGGCGATGTTCGAGAGCATTGGCACGCGCGTGTCGCTGCATGGCGGTGAGCTAGCGTGACTTATCCTGCCCCCCTTGGCTGACTCTCATCGCTCCTGGGATTGGCACTCTCACTGACTGGGGTGCCCACCTGCAGGAGCGGCCCCACTCGGCAGGACGCAGAGCAGTACTCCCCCGGCCGCCGAGTACCCTCCATCTGAGTCGCCCTCCGAGGCCTCCACCACCCTCGAGGAGCTCACTGCCCGCGCGGAGCGAATTGGCGCCAACCATAAGTCAGCAGACGCGCTTCTGGCGGAGCTGCGCGGGCAGACAGGCCCGCCGCCATCACCGCGACCGCAGCCGGTAGCGGCCTCCAGCGGCGTGAAGAATCCCGCAGCAATGAGCCCGCCCACCCCCAAGTGCGTAGCTTCCGAGTCGCCCTCTGGGGGCTCCAACAGCCTGAACAGGCTCGCAGCCGAGGCAGGCTCTTCCAGCGCCAGCCACAAGTCGGCGGAGGATATGCTGGCGGAGCTGCGTGGGCAGGCGAGCCCCCGGAGCTCGCCTGTTCCACATCAGCGGCCCGCCCCGGCAGTCTCGGCCTCTCACATCGTGGGGAGCATCAGCGCAGCGACGCCCTTGACTGCTGATGACGCCGTCTCGGAGGCGTCCACCAGCCTGGAGGAGCTCACAGCCCGCGCAGGGCGCATCGGTGCCAGCCACAAGTCGGCGGAGGATATGCTGGCGGAGCTGCGCGGGCAGGCGAGCCCCCGGAGCTTGCCTGTTCCGCATCAGTCGCCCGCCCCGGCAGTCTCGGCATCTCGCAGCCTGGGGAGCATCAGCGCAGCGATGCCCTTGACTGCTGATGACGCCGCCTCGGAGGCGTCCACCAGCCTAGAGGAGCTGACAGCCTGCGCAGGGCGCATCGGTGCCAGCCACAAGTCGGCGGAGGATATGCTGGCGGAGCTGCGCGGGCAGGCGAGCCCCCGGAGCTCGCCTGTTCCGCATCAGTCGCCCGCCCCGGCAGTGGCGTCTCGCAGCCTGGGGAGCATCAGCGCAGCGACGCCCCCGGCTGCTGATGACGCCGCCTCGGAGGCGTCCACCAGCCTGGAGGAGCTGACAGCCCGCACAGGGCGCATCGGTGCCAATCACAAGTCGGCGGAGGATATGCTGGCGGACCTGCGCGGGCAGGCGGGGCCCCCAAGTTCGCCTGCCCCACATCAGCGGCCCGCCCCGGCAGTCTCGGCACCTCACAGCGTGGGGAGCATCAGCGCAGCGACGCCCCTGGCTACTGATGACGCCGTCTCGGAGGCGTCCACCAGCCTGGGGGAGCTGACAGCCCGCGCAGGGCGCATCGGTGCCAATCACAAGTCGGCGCAGGATATGCTGGCGGAGCTGCGCGGGCAGGCGGGGCCCCCAAGCTCGCCTGCCCCACATCAGCGGCCCGCCCCGGCAGTCTCGGCCTCTCACAGCGTGGGGAGCATCAGCGCAGCGACGCCCCCGGCTGCTGATGACGCCGCCTCGGAGGCGTCCACCAGCCTGGAGGAGCTCACAGCCCGCGCAGGGCGCATCGGTGCCAATCACAAGTCGGCGGAGGATATGCTGGCGGAGCTGCGTGGGCAGGCGAGCCCCCGGAGCTCGCCTGTTCCACATCAGCGGCCCGCCCCGGCAGTCTCGGCCTCTCACAGCCTGGGGAGCATCAGCGCAGCGACGCCCTTGACTGCTGATGACGCCGCCTCGGAGGCGTCCACCAGCCTGGAGGAGCTGACAGCCCGCGCAGGGCGCATCGGCGCCGATCACAAGCCGGCGCAGGATATGCTGGCGGAGCTGCGCGGGCAAGCGAGCCCCCGGAGCTCGCCTGCCCCACATCAGTCGCCCGCCCCGGCAGTCTCGGCATCTCACGGCGTGAGGAGCATCAGCGCAGCGACGCCCCCGGCTGCCGATGACGCCGTCTCGGAGGCGTCCACCAGCCTGGAGGAGCTGACAGCGCGCGCAGGGCGCATCGGTGCCAATCACAAGTCGGCGGAGGATATGCTGGCGGAGCTGCGCGGGCAGGCGGGCCCGGCACCGCCATCGCCTCGCCCGCCACACCAACTAGCAGCCGCCTCCACAACGCCTGACCGCACAGGCAAGACGGCTGGTGGCGCCAAGAGCGCGCCAGCCGCTGCGTACGCCGCGTCCGAGTTGGCGCCGGAAGCGTCCACCAGCCTGGAGGAGCTGACGGCCCGTGCAGGGCGCATTGGCGCAACCCAGCAGTCGGCTGATCAGCTGCTGACGCCGCTACGCGGGCAGGCCGGCCCGCCGCCTGCTACACCGCCGCCACCAGCACCGGTGGCCAGCAACGGGCCGCGCCGGACACCTGTTGCCTCGCCGCGCATGGCCTCGGCGTCCGACTCGGAGCCTCGCACAGAGTCTGACAACGGGGACGAGGTCTTGCTGGCCACGCGCGCAGCGCCTCTGCGCGCGGATCACCTGCCTGGCTATGCGCTGCTGGCGGAGCTGCGGGGGCAGGCGGAGCCCACGTTGGAGGAGCTGCAGGCTGTGGTGGCCGCTGGCATCAGCCGGCCGCCACCCAGCCCAGCCGCGCGCTTCCAGCAGGCGCTGGAGGACTCCTACTACCCGCTGCCAGGTGCGCTCTCCGCCCGTGCCCAACCCTCACCGCCACACATCTGCTGACGCAGCTGGTGGATAGCAGAACCAATCTGCAGGGCCAGCAAAGTGATGAGGCCTCATGGAGCGTTGCCTCCATGTGCTCTCATTCGCCGCTCGCTTGGCGGCCGCATGCATGCACAACTACCGGCACCCGCTGCTGTCAGCTCTGTGTTTCACCGCAGCATTCCTTCACCAAGATTTGCACATTTCCCCGGTCCTCATTGAGAGGCGCACATTGATCAGTTGTTGCAGAGCCGCAACAAAATGCAACAGTGAGACAAGTTTATCCGCGTTTTCCAGCTCGTGAATTTCCAATGCCTATTAATGTGTAGCTATGTGGAAGGCCTCTCTCCCTCTCCCTCTCCCCCGGCTACTGTCGGTGATGGTAGTTTCGGGGGGGGGGGGGGGGGGGGGGGCTTTGTGACTGACACCGCAACATGGCGCTTTGCCACAGCGGCACGGGAGAGCAGGGCTTCGGAAGGCAGCGTCAGCCGGCCGGCAAGGTATGCCTACGCGGCGTCGGACAGCGAGTCTGGGACCTCCTCCGAGGCCACCACATCCAGCGAGAACTGGCTGGCTGCACGCGCGGTGCCGGTGGCCAGCAACCACAAGTCGGCGGACGCAGTGCTAGCGGAGCTCCGGGGTCGCGCGGCGCCCGGGCAGCGACTGCCCTCGCCGGCAGCCCTCCCCTCCCTGGGCAGACCTGACACGGCTGCGCAGCTCCCGTCGGCCAACGCCACCACCACCTCCGCGCCTCCACCCAGCCCATCCGCCAAGTTTGAGCAGGCCTTGCAGAGCGCTTACTCAGGTGGACCCCCCCCCCCCCCCCCCCCCCCCCCCCCACCCCCCTTTCCCCGTGCCCCGGCAATCCCCATTCATAACATGACACTCTCTCAGCAGCAGATAGTGTGTGCGTAGCGCATGCTTTCCTAGGTACGGCCATTCCAGGTTGGTCTGCGAGTGCTGGCGGCACTTCCAGGATGATAGGAGAGATGGTTAGCAATACGTGTCGGCAGTCTCGGGTTGTTTTCCGCCAACGACTGAACATGAAAAGTATGCGCATGAAAGTATAACCGCACTGACCGCTGGTACCAAGTTTGAAATCTGTTGCAACTTCATTCCTGCCAGCCTTCCAACTGCACAGGCCGCCCAGCTGTCTTAGGGCCCGGCTGCACGAACCCGCAAGGGGTCGGCCGTAGCCCGTGGCATGCAGCCCTCTGAAGGCCAGGTCCCTAAAGCTAAGAGAGAGTGGTGCCCTCCGGGTGGCGGGGCGGGGGTGCGGTCGCCGTGCAAGCGCTTTTGGCAGGTTTATCCCGGCGCTGTTCGTTTATTGGTGTGTTTGGCTGGTACCAGACGGTGTGTGGATAAAAGGGGGCATCCGCTTCCCCGTTTGTGGCGCTGATCTTCCGGAGTCACCCCATGTTAAACAGTGGAGGCAGAAACGGCGGCCCTATGCGGCTGTGCTGCTTGACGGGGTCGGGGGTTTTTCTGTGGTGTGGTGATTGCGGGGTGTGCTGCCCGTGCCCCAGCCCTTGCTTCGATAAAGACTTCCTTGCCTTACGATGAGTGTCACTTTCCGCTGCCTCGGATGCAGGGGCGGCAAACAAGATGAGGGGAGCGCCTCTGCCCCCCGGGGCGCAGCCATCGCGCGTGGCGTTCGTGATGATTGACTCGGAGTGCGATTCGGACCCTGGCTCAGAGGACTCCAGCGCCACGGAGGACCTCCTGGCCGCCCGAGCGGTGCTGCTGGACAGGCACCACCAGACGGCGGAGGCCTTGCTGGCGCAGCTGAAGGGCGGCCCGAAGCCCTTGGCGCACAAGCCGCAGCCGCAGCCAGCAGCGGTGAGCGACGCCAAGGCAGACGGCGCCGCGAGCCCGATGGCGGTTGGCCACCTGGCGTTTGAGTCTCCGTCCGACACAGTCTCGGAGGCGTCCACCGGCGCGGAGGACCTGGCGGCGCGCACGGTCGCAGTTGGCGCCGACCACAAGTCTGCGCAAGACCTACTGGCGGAGCTCCGAGGGCAGGCGGCGCCCAAGTCACCACCGGTGGCGGTAAGGCAGGCAGAGGCACGCTCTGTGGGCAATGCCAAGGCTGGCGGGGCTGTGAGCCAGGCAATCGCGGCGTGGGAGGCGTCCTCCAAGTCCTCCAATAACCCGCTGGCAGCCCGAGCGGCGCTGCTGGCGGCCGACCACAAGTCGGCAGACGACATGCTGGCGGAGCTGAAGAGGCAGGCGGCACTCAAGTCGCCGGCGGTGGCGGCGCGCGGAAGGCTGGCAGAGGTGGGCGCTATCGGCGGCGACAAGTCCAATGGAGCGGTGCCCGCAGCTGTCGCGGCCTCGGATGCGTCCTCAGAGACCTCCAGCGAGACGGAGGATCTGCTGGCAGCCCGAGCGGCGCCGCTGGCGGCCAACCACAAGTCGGCGGACGACATGCTGGCGGAGCTTAAGGGGCAGGCGGCACCCAAGTCGCCGGCTGCGGCGGCGCGCGGAAGGCAGGCAGAGGTGGGCGCTATCGGCGGCGACAAGTCCAATGGAGCGGTGCCCGCAGCTGTTGCAGCCTCGGATGCGTCCTCAGAGACCTCCAGCAAGACAGAGGACCTGCTGGCAGCCCGAGCGGCGCCACTGGCGGCCGACCACAAGTCGGCAGACGACATGCTGGCGGAGCTGAAGAGGCAGGCGGCACCCAAGTCGCCGGCGGCGGCGGCGCGCGTAAGGCAGGCAGAGGTGGGCGCTATCGGCAATGCGACAACAAATGGAGCGGTGCCCGCAGCTGTTGCAGCCTCGGATGCGTCCTCGGAGACCTCCAGCGAGACGGAGGACCTGCTGGCAGCCCGAGCGGCGCCGCTGGCGGCCGACCACAAGTCGGCGGGCGACATGCTGGCGGAGCTGAAGGGGCAGGCGGCACCAGGACTTCGCACCCCTGCCCAGCCGCAACAGCCTCAGGAGCTCCAGCAGCAGCAGAAGCGGGTGCCGACAACCCCCTCTGCGCCATCCGCTGCCCGCAAGCCACAAATGAGCCCCGCCCAGAGCTTTGAGGAGGCGATAAACAAGTCGTACTCAGGTACTAGCGGCGCCGCTGTAGCAGAGACTACACATGCTATCTTGTGTGCTGATGGGGAGGTGCTGCTTTTGGGGATGGTGCAACGCCTTCTCCGCCCGATCGATGCATCGCATGCTTAATTGATGTGTTTGCGTGTGTCTGTGCCTGTGTCTGTGGGCGGATCCCGCAAAGCAGCAGGCAATTGTGCGGCGGCAGTGGCGCAAAGCAAGGCGGCGCCCCGCGAGGCCACCGCAGGCATCCACAAGTCGGCGGAGGAGCTGCTCCGCGAGCTACGAGGGCAGCCAGCTCGGCAGCCGGCGCATGCTGGCGCTGGTACGTCCTGCTGCAGGCGGCCGCAGGGTTGGCGTCGCTGTGCTTTGTGGGACCGGCAGACGCAACACACCTCCGTAATTTGTAGAACTGACAACATAAACGCACGCACATACAGTCGACGATAAGTGTGTGCTTGTGCTATCTACTACATTGTGCCTAATATTGTCAATCACACTACACCCAAACATCGACGCCATACCCGCGAGGCCACCACCGCCCACACATACGCAGTTCCCGCCGCTTACCCGCCGGCTGCTGCTGACCGCTGTCGCTGCTGTGCGGCTCAGGACGGCCGGTGCCGAGGCCGGTGCTGCAGGTGGCTGCCGGCCCGTCGCATCGTCCCAGCCGCACGTGCTGCTTCAGAGACCCGGACTCGAGCTCGAGCTCCGGCTCCTCCTCGCCCGGCCCCGCGAGCCTGCTGACGGTCCGCATGGTGGCGCTGGACGAGGCCCTGCTGCCGGCGGCGGCGCAGCTGAGCGCGCTGAAGCACGAGGCGGCGGCCACGCAGCGCCAGGGCGCCGCCGGCATCCCGCCAGTGGCGCAGGGCTCGCCCGCCCGGTGCGCCTCAGTCTAACACCTCTCTCCTTGTCTGTCCTTTTCCCCTCCGATGCTCTAGTCTGGCATTGGCGTTTATGCTCGCAGTCAGCAGATTGAGGGCAGTAGAGAGCTTTCGGGGATTCTGTTGTGCTGCCACTTACAATTCAATGAGTTAGTTATACTATTTATAATGTAATAACCAACTCCTAGTCGCCTGAAAGCCTAAAACATTTTCATTAGTTCTTATTACCTACCGGTAGGTCCCAGATTATGTAGTTCTACCACCCCTAAACCCCATTTGGAGTACTACCTAAAAAGGAAGCCCTCGACCATATGAGGTGGATAAAGCGCACCACGGTGCATCGGATGGGTCCGGTAGGTGAGCCGTCCGCCCGCGCAGACATTCGCGCGCTGAGGGTGAGCATGTTGCGGTCTGTGCCCTTGGCGTTACCGCGCAGGATGGCCCTTGATGCCGTCAAGGCGGCCACCGGCAAGAGCGCCGCGCCTCCTCAGCCCGCAGGTCAGCCAGCCCCCCCCCCCCCCCCCCCCCCCCCAAAAAAAGAACACACGCAGACATTTCCAGTAGTATGTATCTTCTCGGCAGTGTGTCTGATCACGGCCGTTGTTCCTGCCCTTTCTAGATCTCTTGCAAGTAAAGCGGGCGTTTCTTTACCTGTGGAAGTGGGAATTGAGGATGAATTATGATACCTATCAAAAGTCGCTAGTGAGGCGTAGCGGCTCTCTTATAGAGTATACATTCCGACACCTGTCTATTATTATATACTCGTGTCTGTAGCTTCATTTTGGGATCCCAAAAATGAAGCGCTGAAATGATAGATTGGTGCCACGGGAGCACCGCTGGGGCACATGCATATAGGGTCATGGATTATATGTTTGATAGTCGACATCACCACAACCCCCTGGGTAGCACGCTGGAGCCCTCTTCTATTTAAAACGCATCTCGGCAGTAGCGCTACGACTGATGCTCCATGCGCAATCTGCAATCATCCAGGGATTTACTGAATGTTCCATAACTAATTATATTGAGCATAGCTGCAATATGAATAATAGCGACTGGTAGCTCTACTACATATATAGCTGCACTACATACCTGCTCGCCAATGTGACGCCTGCGCGCATCGGAAGCGCCGCTCGGCCCGTGCTGGTCTCTTTGACAGAGTGTGGCTGCTTGCACCAGGCCGCGCGGAGCCGGACGAGAAGGAGGCGCAAATGGCCGCTGCGATCGCTATTCCGGAGCCCGACTCGTCCACCGGCGTGCACTTTTCCGTGGAGGGCGGCGATGTGGACTGCATCGATCGCACGCCAAGCAGCGCTACGCCGAGCCCCTCGACATCGCAGCCGCTGGGCATCCCGCTGGCACCGGGAGGGGCGACGAGCTCCGTCACGCCCGCAGAGTGCGCCCAGCTGGGCCCGGACATTTGCGGCAGTCCGGAGCACGAGTGCGCGGTGCTGCTGGTGCAGGAGCTGCGCGACCGCGCCGCCATCGCGCACCGCCTCATGGAGGAGTACACCAGCCGACCGGCCACGTGAGACCCTCCCCCCCCCCCCCCCCCCCACGCCTTAGCGTTGCCCCTCTCTGAACTCATTCTCAGGTGTTTGATTTTCCGTCGCGGGATCATCGAGCATGATTAATTCCCACTCTGCTGTGAGAGGAACAGCCGGTTGCTGTATCTCGACGAGTTTAGCACGCACCGAGCAATCGAGCGGTGCCAAGCGGCTGAGCGTTACCACAGGAATTAGTAGCGCCCGACTCCCCCCCCCCCCCCCCCCCCCCCTCCGAGGGCTGCAGCACAAAAACTGGCAGACATATGAACGCCGGGCGCCGTACAGCAACTTTTCGCGAGGCACGTGGTGTATGCGGGGCCTTGGATTCTACTCTAAGGTTTCTTTTGGCGCTGCAGTCCGTGCACGGCGGCCGAATAAGTCAACAAGTCGAACCGTTCCGGCACTCGGCGTTAGCCGTGCCGCCAAGCGGCTTCCAGGCTGTTCGGTTGTGCGCCAGCGGGGATGTGAGCACGGAGCGCAGTCTCTGCGTATTAACGTGTTGCCACGTAGCTACTGGGTCGGTAGGATCGAACAGGCCGCCTCTGTGCTCCTCGACTGCGTGTTCGTGTTGTGGTTTCCGAGTTAAACGGGCTCATAAGTACTCTCTGTTTTGTTGTGAGACCCAGCACAGTGAGGCTACTCGGCCCGCAAATCACAACTCCTCGCCCGCCCCTAATTTTGCCTCGGCCTGTGCGCTCCGCAGGCCGCGGGAATACGCCGCGGGGATCTCCGGCCCTTGTAGCGGTCGCCGGCGAGTCTTTCGGGAGCGTCACGGGCGCGGCCGAGGGCGATGACGGCGGCTCTTCCTGCGGGGACAGCGCGTCTGAGTATTTTGACACCGACTCCGATATGGCCTCCGTGACCAGCTACGCCTCGAGCTCGGGCGGCAGGCCCCCGGACGCCACGCGAGCGGCGGCGCTGGATGCCGAGCTCGCGGAGGTGGAGCGACAGCTGGCGGCGCTGAGGCGCGCCGGTGGCGCGGCGGGCGACACGCCGTCGGGGCCTCCCCAGACAATAAGCGAGGAGCTGGCCGACGGAGCCCGAGAGCGAGCCGCAGCTCTCGCAGCCGCGTGGCGACCGGGAGCCGGTGGATGCGGAGTGCGCAGCCTCGGAGGGGCCCTCGGAGGCCTCCACAAGCTTGGACGAGCTGACGGCCCGCGCCGAGCGCATGGGCGCCGATCTTAAGTCGGCGGAGGAGCTGCTGGCGGAGCTGCGCGGGCAGGCGGGGCCGTCGCAGCCGCCACCATCGACGTCGCCGTTGCCGCCGCCGCCGCAACCAGAAGCGTCGCCGCCGCCCGTCGACGGCGCCCGGGAGAGTGTCAGCGACGCCCAGAGCCCCGCCGCGGCCCGCTGCTGCGACCTCCGAGTCGCCCTCGGAAGCGTCCACCGAGCCTGGACGACCTGACAGTCCGCGCGGGGGGCGTCGGCCCCCGGCCACCAGTCGGCGGAGCAGCTGCTGGCGGAGCTGCGCGGGCAGTCGGGGCCCGCCGCAGCAGTCGCCAGGCGTCCCCGCGGCCCCAGCACCGACCCAGAAGGGGCCCACGGCCGCCCGCTGGCAGCGCCGGAAATGTCGCCACCGAGGCACTGCCCCCAGGCGCCCTCAGAGGCGGACTCCTCCTCCTCCTCCTCCCCGCGCTCCTCCTCCGCTCCTCCTCGTACGGCAGCGAGCGCTTGCTGGCGTGCCGCGTGCTGCCGCGTCCCCGAGCCACAAGACCGCCGTGGCGCTGCTGGCGGAGCTGCGCGGCGCAGGCGTCGGCCGCGCTGGGCAAGGCGCCCCTCCCCAGCGGCCCCGCGGCAGCGGAGAAGGAGGTGGCGGCGCTGGCGGAGGTGGTGGCCGGCGCGGCGGCGCTGTGGCCGCAGCAGGGTCGCTCGGGCCGCGACGCGCTGGCGGAGCTGGTGGCCCTGGCGCGGCGCCGGCTGGCGGCCATCGAGGCGGCGCGCGGCCCGCGCGGCGGCAGTGCGCTCTCGCGCCTGGAGCGGCTGCGCGGCGGCGCCCGGCGCTGAGCCGGGCCACAGCGAGTTGATGAGTGCCGCTTGCTGCCGTAGATTATCGGAGGAGTTGGCCTATCACGGGAGGTCCATCGAGTGCCCCGCACACACGCGAGAGCAATAGGGCGAGAGGGAACGAAA
>VCJN01002154.1:0-56809 GCA_006384855.1 Tetraselmis striata | reverse complement strand
GCCCGCCGGACGCGCCGCTGCCGCCGCCCACCCCTAAACTGAGAAGGAGCTGTGCTGGATGAACGCCGCCGACAAGAAGCAGTCGGACGCCGACAAGAAAAGCGGAAGAGGCCAGTGAAGAAGCGCCCAGGTAAGAAACTGACGGTCCGGAGAGTCGGAGGCGGAGTCGGAGGCGGAGGCGGAGGCGGAGGCGGAGGCGGAGGCGGAGGCAGAGGCAGCGAGGTCGTCGAAGCGGCGGGTCCCCCGGGCACGCAAGAACAAAGAACAAGCAGTAGCTTCTCCCCCCCCTCCCTCACCCCCCCCCCCCCCCCCCCCAGGCGGGAGGGGGGCGGGGGGGGGGCGGGGCGGGCGTGGTCCCCCCGCCCCCGCACCCCCCCCCCCCCCCCCCCCCGGGCCACATCCCCCGATGGCAGCTGTCGCGAATATTGTAATTCAAACATTCTTCGGCAAACCGCTGCCTGCCCCCGCCCTCCCCCTCGCGAATATTTATGTAACGTGAGCACTCTTTGGCAAAACATGGCAGCCAAACCGCCCATCTGATGACCTTTGATCGGACGGCTGGCAGGCCCGATCAGCAGTACTAGTACTGCAAATTCCCCAGTGTTACCAAGTACGTACGGCTGCGATTTGCGCTCCCATGTACTAATAGTCGTAGTTATCCACAGGGACGACTAGGGTTCGTGCCCGGGTACCGGGTACCGGGTACTACATCCCCGGTACCGGCGTAATAAATATATCGCGTACTACCCGGTACTACACGGACAACCTTGTACCTTGTACGTCAGTGCCATGTAACATTTTACCGGGCTCGTACGACTTACCAGATTGATGACAAAAGGATTTATCGCCCGCCGGCAATAACGGCCGGATGTACTCGCACGTAACTGGATGGACGTGCCGCCACCCAAGCAGCAGCCTTCACGGATAAATAATAGTCGCTATTAGTAGTGCTTCGTCACCTGTATGTCACATCTGAATCTCACAGTGCATGCATGTTGGCGTAGATGCGAATTTTGTTCTTCAATATGCCATGTACCACAACGTCGCTACCATTGTTCTGCGCGACGATGTGTGCATGCGCGCCAGTCGGCTTTGCGCCGGTGTTGTGCGTCCATGTCGTGCCGTACCGCGCGAGGAGACCGTACTCAGACATTGCGACTCGTGTACTCTTTTAAATCATATGTTTACATGCGCTTCCACGGCGCTCGCCTTAAGCCCGCTTCCGCCCGCGGCGCGAAGGGCTACGTCCGATCCGCGCATCGGCGCTGGTAGTACGCCTTTTGGCGCGCAAGGATTCTCTCTTTGTGCAATTCATAGTATTCGCGCATGTACGCGTTAATGCGTTCGCTACATTGCGAAACATAGCGCGCTCGGTACTCCTTGAGATGCTTCTTGTTCTTGTCGCGCCATTTCGGCTGCGCGATCTTCATGCGCTCCGCGCGCTCCTCGTCGCTGAAAACGCGGCGCCGGCCCATCTTGCGCGCGGCGTTCCTTTTATCTAGCGTCCGTTTTTTATCTACACTCGCATGACCCGCTTAAGCCAGTCGAAGCGCGGCGCTGAGCGAGAGTCTGCTAAATGTCATCGTCCGTCTCAGTCACCGTCTCCTTCAGCGATTCCGGCGCCGACGACACCGCGGCCTCCGCGTCTTCGTTGCGCCGCGCTCGGTTGTGTCCGCGCTGCGTTCGCGTGACTATCTACTCGTCCAGCTACGTATTGTCGTCGGTGCCGCGAGGATATTCTTCGCGAGGTAGATCAAATGCCCGCGAGGTGCCAAGTCTGTCGCAAGCGCGAGGTCAAAGGCGACTACGCGATGTGCTTCCCGTGTTCTCGTGAGCGCGAAGCCGAGAAGACGAACTCGTGCAAGTGCGGCACGAAGATCCGCGCGGACTACTTCGAGTGTTTTCCGTGGAACAAGGAGCGAAATAAGCACCTAGCTAGCAGCATCGACGTTCGCCCATCTGATGCAAACGATTTCCCCTTCATTATCGTAAAAGATGAGTATCACCTGCGAAACGTCCCTCGGGCGGGCGATGACCCTCGCGAAGCGCTGCTATCTCAGCCAAGCGTTCCTGGATGTGGCTAGTTTCGACTATAGATATCAGCCGGAATTCAATCGCGAGTACTTTCGCGCAAAGTACCCGGGCTTCGGCGATGATGTAATCGATATCCTTGTCCTCTACGAGCGCGGGATTCGATTCAAGGAATTCAAGGCGCTCCTGAAAAAGGGGCGCATCCCAAAGCCGGCGCCGGCACTCGTCGAGATCAAACGCTATGAGGAGGGCTATTCGCCGTTCGAGGGCGGATTCCAAACGATGAGTTCCTAGTTAGCGGCGAGAATGGAGTTCGCGGCGAGAATGGAGTTCGCGGCGAGAATGGAGTCTCGCGCGGTGCGTTTGAGAGTCTCGCGCGGTGCGTTTGAGAGTCTCGGTGTGTTCTGCCTAAGTACTGCACCGAGTAACGCGCTCTTCGGCTCAAGGACCGAGCGAGGCCGGCGGCGCGGCGAGAGAGCGAGCAAGAGAGCGAGAGAACACCGCGATCATTTGGCGGCGGCAAAAAATGAGCCGCGGGCGGGGGTCCCGGGGGGTTGCTTATCATCCTCGTGTGTGACCCCCGCACGTGGCTCACTTTTGGGGCGTGTGGAGCGCGCGCAATTGCATAAAAGCCGCGCGGGGAGCTAGGTGCAGCATCATTTCCACCACGCCCAAACCAAAATACTCGCTACAATACCCCAACCACTTTTGACCAATCGCCATGGCGTGCGCGAAGGCCGATGTGCTCCCCGAGAAGATGCAGCGCGAGCTTGCACAATACGTCGAGCGGTTCAACGAATGGAAGAAGATGTGCAACACGATGAACCGCCTTGATCGGACTATGAAGGAGTACATGATCGAGAACAAGATTGCCTACATTGAAGACGAAGGGGTACAACTGTCCATGGCGCACCCAAAACGATGGATGCTTGACCATTCGCTCATCGACGATATCGACCAATACAAGGTGGAGAAGAAGATCAACATCTTGACGGTGGACATAGACGACGACAAAGTGGCCGCGAAGCGCGCGCGCGTGGAGCAGGAAACTGCTAATAGCGAAGCATAGTAATAGTCTCCTATGTAATCGTTTCCAAGCTGCTATGTACGAGCTCGTCGCAATTGCGATGTAATCAAAATGTTGCGATTTAAAATTTTCGTTTTCGTTTTTCATTTTTCGTTTTCGTTTTCGTTTTTGTTTTTGTTATTATTTTCAAAGCAAATACATGGCATATACACAACATATACACAGCCTGAAATATATATATATATATATATACATATATCGAGTATGCAACACCGGTCGCGTCGGCATCATTAGCGAATTTTAATTACATACTACTAATACTACGCGGACCGCGCTCCTCACAGAGGCGTCGCCCTCTAAGATGTTGTAGCTCGGTGAACCAGCATAACACCACCGGTTCCGGCCATGGCACTGCGGAGGAGCAACCATCAGCCGGCAACCGACTAGGGAAGGAAGGTCTTCAGGTTTCGGGTTTGGGAACGGGAGGGTTGACCGGCTGCGGCCTAGTACGTGCGGCAGTGGACCCCGTACGCCTCGAGCTCTTGGGGGGTCATGCGGTGGCGGCTCCATCACGCGACGCCCTTGCGCCTCTTGATTGTTTGGGGTGCACAGAGGTATGTCACACTCCGGGCACTTGTAGGAGATCCATCCCACCTTGTCGTCGTCAACGCGGCACATAGTGCAGCGGGCGGACTCATTAACATTGTTGTTGCTGGGGCGCTTGCCTAGTTGTCGCAATCGGATGGAACAATAGCGGCGGCGAAACGCGACGTACGGGGCCACGGCGATCGGACCAGCGTTGTTCGGCACAAAGACACCAAGGACAGCCGGCGTCGCGACCATGGCACTGCCGGAGATGTCCTAGAACGTGAGGATAGTTATTCAGGGGGGTTTAAGGTTCATTGCTTGGGGGCGGCCGGGAGGGGGCGGGGTCTAAAACAAAACATAAATCGGAACGGCCTAAGCGGTGGTTATTATTTCACCGGTACCGACTGAAATATAAAGGCACCGTGCATAAATAATTACATGTGTAAACAAAATGTAATAAGCATTAACAATAAAAGCAGAATATATATAACGAAAAGGCATATTACTGAGGAATTTTTCACTTCACTTGGTTTGATAGTTTCCGACACGCTACAACTTGCACACTACTAGCGACTACCACACGACATTTCAGAATTTTTGGTATGTTGCAACTATCCCGGGGTACCTGTTACCGGTAGCGAGTTATCGTCAGCAGGTCGCTAGTTATTGCCAGCACAGCATAAATCGAGTCCAAAGGCATTTCGAGGTGCACGTGAAGTGACGGATACTTTTGACTACAACGATTATCGCGCGGAGTATAATTGAATTTCAAAACAAAGGTTTCCGTCGGATAGACGTTGATCACACGTTGAGTTGACGCCATTTGCTTTTTCGACTGGGGAGGGGGTGCATGAGAGAACGCGGTGCGCGCCGCTTACTGGGGGTCATCGCCGCGTGCCACTTACGAGTACCCGGGTACCACTCAAAGGGTACTCGGGGATAAGCAGGGTTCCGAAAAGTTTCATTGCCCACTTACAAATATCATCGATGAGTAATCGCAGGTCGCATACGGTGTGTAAGGCGGGAATCGCAAGTAGACCCGTTGACCCGTTGCAGGAGTGTGGACTCCAGAGAGCCGCAAGAATCAATCGTAGTAGTGGGTTCATTGTACAGCCCCGCGTCTGCCGACCCGCCGACCCGGGGCCCGGCGTCCGTCGACGGACGGGCGGCGAGGCGGACGGGCGACGGCGTCCGGCGACGGACGGGCGACGGCGTTCGGCGTCCGGGTCCGGTGCACGCGGCGGGCTTGGCGCTTCGCGCCATGCCCGGCCCGTAAACTTGACGAACGGCGACGACCGGCCCGACCGGCGGCGGCCGGGCGACCGCCGACCGGTACCCATACCGGTACATGTAGTTTGGAGGTAAGCGCGACACTTGTTTTGGCATGCGCGGAATTATGACGGAATCTATAACGGATAATACGGCCTGCAGGTGCGGCGTGGTGGTGCTCTGCACTCCGTCCGGAAATACACACACGGTCATGGCGATAGGCAAGGGGGCAGTGGGCGGGCTCACCTTCGCCAGACGGGCAAGCCCATCGCGGGCATGGCGCAGCACATCGGGCGGGAGGGCGGGCGGGCCGCAGCGTTGCAGACCGGTGCGGCATGCGGGTGCGGGTGTGCGGATCGGGCCGCAGTTAGCACATAGGAAAAGGGGCGGTCGCGATCGGCATCGTGGCGGTGGGGAGGACGGGCGAACATGCGGCGGGGATGTTGACCGGCGCGGCTTGCGGATACGGGTAGTGGGCGGATCGGGCGGTGGTCACCGGGCAGCGGGGCTACTGCTGACCTGCGCGGCTTGCGCGTAATGGTGGGCGGATCGAGCGGTGGTCAGCAGGTCGAAGATACGCAGGGTGGCGGTGGCGGAAATACAATGATAATCATCAGGTAAGCGCGACGGTTATTACTACGCGGAAATATTACCGATGAATGTATAACGGATACATTGGTCTATTTAATAATCTATGCGAAACCGTTCCGAAAGTCGGCAACATGCATGCACACAGACTCAAAAACTCACCTCGTAATTATAATATGGTAGGATATGTAGCGACCATACTCATGCATTTCAATCGGCTAACGCGCGCTACGCGAGATCGCTCATGGTACCCATGAGGCCATGAGTGACGATGGTGTACATACATTGGTATGCTACCGTTGGCTGCAAAAGACTCGCCACAGTCTTGGCGTGGCGAACTTTTTCTAAATGAAATGAAATGGGGGCTGATATGTCGACCGGGATTGTGCCGTTTTTATACTTGTAAGTTACCCACATGTACATCTCCATATACACAATTGAAAAGAATCCATCGAGCTCCTAGGAACGCGTACATGTTGTCAAGAAAAAGTAGGGTATATGAAACCCTGATCAGGTTCGGCACCCCTTTACTTAAGTGTCCAAGCACATCTGACCTACATGAACTAGGGTTTGCCAATGTTTTTAAAGCGTTGTGTACCTGTACTTCCAGTCTGTCAACTTGAAGACCCCAAATTGGTAAAATAAACCTCTATTGCGAAGCGCTAGAACGACAGAAAATAGACGAGTTAATTAATTAGCGTTATCTGACGAACAAGAATTTAACAAAGGAAATAAACTCGAAATCCGACGTTGTCGTCGTCGTCGTCGTGGTAAGTAAAGTTCTCACTTCTCAGCCGCTTCTTCCCTGTGTTAAGCGCAGTACTGACGTTAAGTACTCGCGACGCCGTCCGCTCCGCCGAGCCGACCGCCCGTCAGCCCGTCAGTCCGCCAGCCCCCCAGCGCCAGCCAGTCAGCCAGCCAGCCGATCATCAGCACTCCAACGGCCCTCCTTCGGGACTAGCCGCGCAGCTTTGCGGGTTTTACCGGTTGTCGCGGTTGCGTGTGTCGGCGAGGATCCCGCGATCGGTCGCGCGGTTAGGGGGCTAACCGACTAAGTTATTGCTTGCGTCGAGCGCCCCCCCCCCCCCCCCCCCCCCCCCCGCCCCGCCGACAGGTCGGAGGACAGAAAAGGCCAGGACAGGACGCCACGAGGACGGGACAGGATTCTTGGTGCAACCCGGCTCCGTTTCGCAGGCAAGATTGCCCCAGCCCGCCCGCCCGCCCTCCCGCGCTCAAACCGGCAGGCCTTAGCGCCCCCATCGCGTAAAAACTAGTCCCTAACCGAGCGGTATCCGCCCCTTGCTGTCGGCCCTGTCCGGCCGGCGACTCGGGGATCCGTAACCCTTGTACCTCGCGCTAGGGAATGTTTGCCAGGACCCTACCGCATTACCGAGTTTTCCCGCCTGGTATAACATAACCGTAGCTCCGGTAGGGTTGGCCCCGATATGGGCAACCGCGCGCCACCGGGTGCAGCCGTCATAGTGACGGGGGTTCGCCCTTGGACGGTTGGGCACTTGGCTGAGGGCGCTGGGGCGTCCCTGCGTCGTGTGTGTTGTTGGGGGGACCCGTCGCCACTACATGCCTTTTGGAGCCGCGTCGATCGGGCGTTTGATGGCCGGCCCTCGGCCATTCCGAAGATCGATCGTGTGTTGCAGCGGGATGGGCTAGTGCCCCACCCATGTTGGATCTGTGTCCGGGTGGGGGGAGGTTGCAGTGACTCCGCGGCCACTATATTTATCTCGGCCTATTTGCCCACCGGCTCACAGGGGGAACCGTATCGGGACCGCCTGCGCGAAGAGTTGGCGCGGCTTCGTACGAGTTATCCGAGGGATATGATTGTGGTGGGGGGGATTGGAACATGGATGAAAGGGAGTTGACGGCTCTACTCAGGCGTTGGCGGTGCCTTCCCGGCGCGCGGTAAGCCCATGTGGCCGCGGGATGCATCGGCGCGCGAACGGGGTACTTGCCGGAGGGGCAGCTGCCGCGTTCTCGACCACTTCATCGCATGGCCTCCCACCATAGGCCCTCCCCCCCCTCTCTCGCCCTCGGCATGGGTGGACTACTCTTGGGACACCTCCGATCACTTCCCTGTCTTGTCTTCTTTCCCCGTGGGCGCCATCCGTGAGGATGCCTGTCCACCTCCCCTGCATGAACGCCTGTCTGCAAGGTCCATTCCCAAACCGGCCCACGGTGACTCTCCCTCTCAATGGCCCAAGCCGTTCCACGATTTTGTCACCGCTAATCCGTTCGCGGTGCTCACCCCTCTAGATGACCCACCTGTAGACGGCGGGCCCTCGGGAGGGGGGGGGATCCCTAGACACCGGCGCCGACCACTTTATCCAGGCATTATGGTCGGCGGCGCGTGGGGTAGGGGCTGTTACCAAGCCCAGGCGTCGTGGCCTAGGGCCGCCGCTCCAACGGTCTATCCTAGGTGCGATTAATCGTCGGCGCATGGCCTTTATGGCGTGCCGGGGGACTAGGGGCCCTCGGGATGCCGCTCTAGCGTCGGCACATTATGCTGCTGCACGGCATAGGGTCCGGACACTAGTACGTAATAACCGCCGCCGCCAGAGGGAGCGGGCCGTGCTAAAAGCGGTTCAGGATTTTCAGAAGGGTGGTGGGAGACGGGAGTTTTGGAAGTGGGCGCGCTCTCTCCGTAAGGGGCAGGGTTCATTCGAGGGCGCGAACGACCAGCCAGTACGCGATCCGGTATCGGGGGTACTTCATACCGAGCCGGGCGAAATCAATGCGTGCTAGGCGCGGCACTATCGGGAGCTGCTGCGTGACCCCCACCCCCTAGCACAACGGGTTGCGATATACCGTGCGGCGTGGGAACACCGACACGGTACATCCCGACCCATTGGCCCCGCACTAAACGGGATTAATGGGCATATAACATGGGAGGAACTAGTCAAGGCTCTTAGGCGTTTAAAAAATAATAAGGCCCAGGGGCAGGATGGGATCACTGCAGAGGCTTTAAAATTGGCGATATACGCCCCGAATAGCCATTTTGGCAAGGCATTGCTGGCCTTAATTAACGGGATCTGGACTAAGAACTATATCCCCCAGCAGTGGCGTAGCTCGGCCATAGTATCGGTGCCCAAGAAAGGCGACGCGACCGTTATGGACAATTATAGGGGTATTTCGATTATGGGTGCCGCTATGAAACTCCTTATGACCATCATTTCCCAACGCTTGCAAGACGTCGGCCAAGCTAAAGGGATAATCCGCCGTTGGCAAGCGGGTTTTATGCGGAATGAGGAGGGCCCCATGCAAGTCGCCAGCTTGTTCGATATCGCGGCTCGTCGCCAAGCGGCAGGTCTACCCACGTACGCGGGTTTTATTGACTTTAGGAAGGCATATGACACCGTACCTCATGAGCTTTTATTCCTAAAACTACAAGCCATAGGAGTTTCGGGTCATATGCTTACCTTCATTAAAACTTTATACAGGGATAGTATGGTACGGGTCAAGACAAGGGTGGCCCCGGGAACACTATCAGACCCCATACCCATAGAGCGTGGCCTCCGACAGGGATGCCCCGCTTCCCCCATCCTATTTAACATATTTATTAACGATATATTCGATGGGGTAGAACATCTAGGATGTGATGTACCAGGGTGCACTGACACATTAGCGGCAAGGCAACCACTAAGGGTGCCAGGTCAGTTATACGCGGACGACGCTGTTGGTATCACAGGCTCGTTCGATAACCTGCATGCCATGTTCGCCCACTTCTCGCAGTGGGCGGAGGATCATTTTATGGGGTTTGGGGTACTTAAGTGTGGGGTGATGGCATTAGGCCGATATTCCGACGAGACCGCGTTACGCGAACAAGCTGCCCGATGGCAGCTTGGGGGGGAACGGGTACCGGTTGTAAATGAATATAGGTACTTGGGTACGGTCATTAAGTCGGATTTAGGTATGCAACACACAGTAGACGACCGGGTTAAGAAGGGTAAACGCGCTATTGAGGCGCTCGATTCGGTATTAGTCGGTGGACGGGACATAATCCCTATTAATGTGCGTGTGTCGGTTTTTAAAACCTGTGTACTGCCGGTTTTAACTTATGGGTGTGAAGTATGGGGCATGGATAGAACTAGCGGCGCAAATAAATTACAAACTGTACTCAATCAGTGCTTGCGTTGCCTCATTGGGGTAGGTAAAAACTCCCCTGGGGTAGCCACTGCACCGATGATGCGGGAATTGGATATTGCGCCCATAGAGGCTACGGCCGCTGCGGCACGGGCTCGGGCGTTCCTTAAAGCATCCGACTTGAATACATGTATAACCCATTTAGTAGATCAGCCAAGTCGGGCGCGCCCTAACACGTGGACGTCGGGGACTGTGCGGTGGTTAGATCGACTAGCTAGGGCGAACGTAGGGCTAGCTGAGGGGGCGCACCTTCCACTTGAGTGGAGGTCACTAGCCGCGCGCGATGCCGCTAAACTAGTAAAGGCATCGGTGTGGGCGCGTTACGAATCGTCGGTATCGTTAGCACGCAATAACACCTGGGGTATATATGTCCAGGCGTCCTATGCGTCAAACCCGTTGCCACAGTACGGTGTGGGTGTCCCCGCGGGGGTTGTGGCCGGGTTGCACATTATGATACAATTACGCACCCGAGTATTTCCCACTGCCCGCCGATTGGCCCGGATTCATGCCATGCCTGAGCGGTTCCTTGAACACTGCCCTGCATGTGGCGGAGGTGAATCTGAGACTATCGAACATATGTTGGTGGAGTGCCCGCGGTGGGGGTATCACCGTCATAATTTTGGGTTGTTAGTTCCGGAGTTCAGGGATTTTATTAGTAGTCAGGTTAGTGCGTCAACACCTGAGGACTTAACTGCCTTTATTTTGGGCGGGGTCCCCCCCTCCCTTCACGGCGCCCTGGATTGTACTGGGAATGGGAAATTTTTCCAGCTATGGCGTCGGGCCCTCCCTCACATTGCCTTTTTTGTTGCACATGTATCGCACTCCCGAAATGCTTTGCTCCGCGGGTTGGGGCTTGCCCCAACTCGCATTACTCGAATGGGCCGACGCCCAAACGGGTAGGGCGGACCTTTCGTGGTCAGTGCCGGGTATTTTGATGGCAGTGTTTTAGACGGTGATCCAACGGTGTTGGAAATTCCGTCACTGGCCTTCAATTAGTCTTGCGAAATGCTTCGGCAATTTGCTTGATGACTATAACGGAGCGTCGCCTACCCAGGGCTTTCCGTAACTGGATTGCTGCCTAAACGGCCGTCGTAGAGACGCTGCAAGGGTTTCACTGGTGCCAGTCCTGTCCCGGGGGCGGAAAAAAAAAGTAAAGTTCGCCCCGGGACATCGGCCGAAGCCGCCCCAGCAACTGACCTCGTGCGCCAACTGCAGTCGTAGGTCTGGCATAGCCCGTAGACCATCACACCGGTTCCCCAGGTACTCGCAAAATGAAATCCTCCCGGGGTTTAAGCTGTGTATAGCGGGGTCACAATCCTGAGATGCAACTACCGAAACGAGTGCGAATAGTGATTAGTATCCGGTTGATACAGTCAAATATAACGTCATTTGATGAAAACTCAGAGCCCACGTGACCACCCGTCTCGCCAACCCATCCCGCCCCACCGATGCCAATCGAACACACCGACCGGCACCATCACGCGCATACCGCGGTAGCAGCGCGCTAACGTAGGCATATGGTGGCGTTCAGGTGCCTCGTCCTGTGTGTCGCGGGCAGGGATGGGGCTGGCGGCGGGATGATGAGGGAGGAGCGCGACCGGTCACGTGCTAATATTACGCACGTAGCGCGTGCCACGTAGCCAAAAAGCCTTGCCAGCTACACATCTCGGATTTGAGACCCGTTTACGGTCTTCAGAAACGAGTAGCGACTACCTACGCGAACCGGTGTGATTGCCTCATTCGAACCCCGAAGAACTACTAATGCATCAACCGGGTAATAAACCCGGGACACGCCGGGCCGATATCGCCGAAATGCATCGGCCAGGATCCGAACCCGGGTCTCTCGCATACGGGACGACCGCTCTACCGAGCGGACAAGGGATGTACCTTGTGGTGGTGGTGGTCAACACACTTTCGGCGGTCAGCATTCGCAAGAAACTCAGTGTTTGTAACCATACCGGGTACCGCCCTGCGCTGGCGCCAGGACGACTGTCGTTTGCCAGCTGACTCCTGCGCCTGTTTTGATAGTCGCCACCATGTTGCATCGGGCTAGCCCCGCTGTAGGTGCTCGCCCTGCCGCAAGATGGCCCCCTTCCGCACAGCCGTCGGGGCGATCGTGGCTGCGGCGCTGTTCTCCACCACCCCATCACCGCGAACTGCGCTACCGGCCACCTGCGTGGAGGGCCCCGTCAGCCGCGGCCGCAACAACGCCTGGGAACGGCGGCCGGGGTGGTGGCGAGCAGCTGGAGCAGCTGCTGGCGGCGTCGGCTACGGGGGCGCTGCACGCGTATGATGGTACGTTTCTGGCTGGCTGGGCTGCGCCGGAGGGCGGAGGCCGGAGGCGCCGCTTTACTGCAGCGACGTTTGCAGCTCTGCAGGCAGGGCTTGCGAGCGGGCCCTGGGTATGAAGGCAGCGAGCCAGGTTAAGCTTGCTGAAAAGGGCCGCGGCTGAGGGCGGGCTTCCGGTGCCGCTGGGCAGTGCCTCTTTTTTTACGTTGTTCCACTCCCCGATGTTTATGTTGAAGCTTTCTTCTGCTTGAGCCTGCAGGGAGGGGGGGCGGTCCTGAAAATTAAAGCGACCGTCTCACGCGAGCTGCCAGCTACAACCTGATGGCCGCTTGCCCGCCTAGCAGATGCCTTCGTGGCCAAGGCGCGCGCCAAAGTCCTGGGCGGCGCGAAGGCTAGCTGGGAACTGGCCTGGGCGGGCTCTGAGTTCGCGAGTGCCACTGCGACGCGCGCCGTGTCATGGGCGGTCGGCGCGGTGGAGCGCGACGAAGCGGAGCGCCGAGATGCCCTGGCGAATACCTGCTGGCACCTGGATATCACGTAACCCCCGTCCCCCTCCCCCGGGGCCTCACCTCTACCATCATCGCTCGCAAATGGGCGATGTACTCACGTGGTAGGGCTGGCTGCACAGGGGGCGGCCTCTGGAGCTGCAGCTGGAGGACGCGGAGTGCGAGCTGCTTGTGCACTGGGTGCTGACAGGCTGGTGGGCGGCAGCCATCCTCACGGGCACGCTGACTGTCGCCCCTGAGTCAGCGGACGCGGAGGCAGGGCACCCGACCGTGCTGTGCCTGGTGCTGCACGGCGGCCGGCTGAGCGCGCGCCTGGCGCTGCTGGCTGGCGGAGGCCCCCTGTCGCCTGTGTGGCTGGAGATCGGCACTGCTGCGGGCGTGGAGCGCTGGGAGTTTGAAAAGTGGAAGGAGTGGCCGGCAGGGCCTCGCTTGCCTGGCCGCGTCACGCACAGGTGGGAGCCCGCATACTGGCCTCCAATTCCTGCACGGCAGGCGCGCAGTAGAGGGCGGCGGCAGCGCGCCTTGGAGCCTTACACCTCTCCACACAATTACGGATTTCGCATATTCAATGAGCGCGATGCTCACTCGCATCGACTATAAGGCTGACCGCGTGTGCGTGCATGTTGCCAAGAGCGCGGCCAGTTGGGGCAAACACTTTGAAAGTGCGGAGAGATGGTGGTTTGATAGTAGTGCTTGCGGCGAGGCGGAATGCTGGGGGCGAGGCGGAGCTTCCGGGCCCGCCGCCAAGCCCAGCTCGGATGGGCTTAGTCCGCCTCTGTTGGCTGCCCACCTAGGCCTGCCGCCGGCGGGACCAACACCTTCTCTGTGTATTCTGTGGAGGCGGTGCCGCGGTCGCAGCTCCGCGCTGCGGGCGGCGGAAGCAGCAGTAGTGGTGGCAGCAGTGATGGCGATGGCAACAGCAGTGGCAGCCCATTTGCCTGCCCTTGCGCGTCGGAGCCGGTTCCGCACTCGAGGGTGCGGTTCGACCCTCAGGCAAGCTATGAGGTGGGGCAGCTCCCCCCCCCCCCCCCCCCCCCCCCCAACCCCCACCCCCACCCCTCCCTCTCCACGCCCTTTGGCCTCCCTTTCCCCACAAGCGGCAATGGGGGGGTCTTGGCTAAGCAGGTGCGGGCTGCAGGCTCGAGTGCGCGTCAGCCTTTGACTTGTGAGTATCTGGGTGCGTAGCTGGGGTGGACACTGTGCAGGCTATTCGTGTCTGATGCTATGTACCAATGCGTGAAGGACTGAAGGGGCGCGTATACTACGCCATAGATCTGCAGGGGTCATCCATCAGCACCATCGGCTAGCGCTCCCCTGCATGGACAGGGAAGGAGACGTCAAATGATGCCAATTTGTTGGCACGGATGCTGCCCCGGAATTTTTTTGGCACGGTATAATATTGCTGCGACTGTGTAGTGTAGCATGTACTTATGCAAGAAATGGCACCTAATTTTGTGGCAAGGTGCATGGAATAAGCAGATTGGCCATGCAGTGAATAATAAAACCAGTGACAACCAATGCCCCGGAGTTTACGGAAAAGTGTAAAAATCCTTATCTGTATATACATGTATATGTGTATGCTTAACTATGTGAAACTAGATGTATGGAACCAAATATGTAGCTATATAAATATGTTTATATATAACTATATATGCATATACATAAAAGTATAAATAATATATATATAAAACTACATATATGTATACAGCTGTATATCCAACTATATATAACTATATAAATGGTGGCCTTCCGCGCTTGTGTATTATTATACCAACTTGTTGAACCATCCCGTCTGCATTTGATTTTGTGGCCTGGTGTATCGGATACGGTTGAGAAGTCAAACTTTGTAATTCCTAGTTTATGGTATGGAATGTGCGGATTGGCCAGCATCGGTGCTCTGAATAATAACCAAACCAAACCAATGACAAATGTTGCCCGGGATTTTGTGGCGAAGTGTACAAATCTTTTTTGTATATCTATTGTGGCCTTGCTGCGCAGCGCTTGTGCATTATTCTGTGGACAGTGGATAAACCATACCGTCTGCACTTGACATTGTGGCTCGGTGTATGGGATGCGCAGATGGGTCTTTTTGCTGATGAACTAACAAACAAGTGGCAAATGTCACGCCCGGAATTTCGTGTCGTGTGTTATCTTTGGCGGCGCGGCGCTGGTGAATTGTTCCTGTTTTGTAAGTGTATTTCAGATTTCAGATTACTAGCAAGCATTTCAGATTAAGATCCTATTTTCAGGTTAGGTGTATGAACTATAGGCAACCTTCCCAAACTTGGCCGAAAAAAAGTTGCACCCATGCTCTCACAGAATATCCCACGATGCGGCAGTTGAGGTTCGTGTCAAAAACCCCATCATGGGGGCCAAGGTTGCACACATCACACTAATCTCGACTCCCCTCTACGCGATCATTTCATATGATTGCATGGTGCTGGGACGTAGCTGGGCGGGCGCAGGGGTTCATCCTGCTGCGGGGCGGGCCCCACCCGCAATACCCGTACGCAGAACTAGTCTGGCGGGGTGTCAGATCCTACATGCCGCTCTGCTGTACTTAGGTTCTGCGAGGTTGCCTATGCTTGGTGTACGAGTATGCATGCGCCAATGGGCCAGGCCATATCATTGATGAAACAAATAAACGCTGGACAGGTGCTCCGAAACCATGCCCCAACGCTCTCGGTGTGCACTGGCACACAGGAGTGCTGCTCCCACAAACTCGACCTACCCGCAGGCAGCAGCACGGGTGGCCAAATTCGGGTAGCTATGATGACATTGCTGCGATGCAGATGGGTGCTACGCACAAAGAGCAGCGTAGCATAAACAACAGGAAATAGCCCTGCCTTGCGCACTGAATTGCCTGCGTGGATTGCATGTTCATGCGCCAAGGTTGTGTGCATGCGCGGCGAGGGCGGCCACCTGCTGCTAGAGGGCGCAGTTGCGGGCACCCGGCGCGGCTGGTTCATCCTGGACACTGGCACCAGCGGCATCGTCCTGGACCTGCCAGTCGCGGAAGAGCTCGGACTTACTCGACTTGGCGAGCACTTCACCAATGGCGTCGGCGACAGTGTCCAGGTGCGCGGGCAATGGCTCTGCCAGGCAGAGGGTGGGGGGGGGGGGGGGGGGGGGGGCTTGCTGCTGTTGCTATCGTTTCGACTACTTCCAAGTTTCCTCAAATGCCACTTGGTGGTAAACTGACTTCCGTTTTATGCTCCACAATAAATCAACAGGCATTGTGAAAGGGATCCTGTATTTCTAGCTAGGGGTCGTCGAGTACCTGTGCGCGCGTGTGTGTGAGTGTGAGTGTGTGAGTATGTGTGTGTTTGCATGTGTCTGTGTCTGTGTGAAAGACTAAAAAAAGGTCTGCATGTCTCATATTATTCTCGCACTATATATCTGGAATGCAGGCAGTCGCGCACTGGTATTCATGACTTGAGCAATTACAGTGCGCCTCATCGATACGTGTGTGGCCTGGAATCTATGCCGTACACAGTTTTGATGTATGCAGAAATGACATTATATAGTAAGCAGACATTGCTTTACACTGTATCCATGAACGTGCTCATGTGTAGCCCGATGCCGGAGAATAGCATGCACTGCGGCTGCAACGGAACTAGGGGCTTGCCATGTGGATGGCTCCCAGCACATCCCAAACATGAGGGCGTGCCTGGTACTGCCAGGCTCTTGTGCTGCTGCTTCCAGAGGGCTGCCACCCTGATGGGTTACCCAAACGGCTATGCGGCATCAGCACTGCCTACAGAGCACCACCGCACTGTTTGATCCTTGTCTTTCGTTGCCATGCATCATTTCGTTCGACTGCAATTGTTTTGATGCCTGGCTCACCGGGGGACACCAACTGCAGCCATCAGTGAGTGCTTTACGTACGAGCAGCATGGATCGACGTGTCTAAATGCTCTGCACGGCATTGAGCGGATGATGCTGCCGCAGGTGGGGCTTGCAACGGGGAGCAGCTTGCAGGTCGGCCCGCTCACTCTGGAGGCGCCCATTTTCAGCGTCATGGCACTGGACGGCGCCATCCGCCGCCCCGCCGACGGCACGCGCATTCTGGGCGCGCTGGGCCACGACTTCCTGCGGGAGTGTGTCGTGCAGGTGGACTCCCAACGGCGGATGCCGGGGGCCACGCAGCCGGGACGGCTGTCGGTCAGCATCATGCCGCCTGGTATAATGCCCCCCTCCCCCTTTTTTTCTCAGCCTACCCCCTTTTAGATCCCTCTCTCAGATGCGGCGTTCGCACTTACATTTACTTCCGGAGCAATTTGTATGGTGTTGCACCCAGTTCTCCCCAACATCCATTGTTTATGGAGTCCCCACTTTCGGGACCCCCTTAGGGCTATCCCTTACAAAGCCTTTAGGCATGGCATAGATAGCGACAATGCCATACCATGCCTATTGAGAGCAAAATGTTGCACGTCGACGGAACCAAAGCGCCTCTCTCCAGCTGACTTTGAGAGCTTATAGGAAGCTGGGAGATGCCTCTGAAAGTATACTGAGTTGTCGCCGTTTTATGCTGATGGACTGCTCTTCAAGTGCCATCCCACACAACGGAACAGCCAATCTTGAGCAACGGTGAGGGTTCCGTGGCCATTGAGGGTGACACGTGAGGGCGCCCCGGCCGATTCCCGGCCGCACAACATGTGGAGACTATTATGTATGTGGTTTACCCGATAGCATACCGTTTGCCATCGAGACTGCGGTGCCCTCTGTCCCCGCTTGCCCTGTGTGGTGGTATGTGGCACCTTGCAGCATCACAGCAAAGCCCGAAGTGCCAATGGCCTGAAGCAAGCAGTTTTACCTTGGACAATGGTCATGAAGGCCGGGTGCATATCAATGTCGGTTATCACGTAGATCCCCCTACTCCCAATAACGAAATTTGTGCTCGGAGGTTAGTCACAAAAGAGGGAATCGAGCGCCCGCAATTGCACTAAATGCTAGACATGCAAAAGCATTAACGATTACTGACTGAATATCCTCCTTCATCGCTGTGAATCGGAGGGTTGGTTGATGTTGTCATACACAGTGGAGTCCCCAAATGAGTCGCATCATACATGTTGATTTTTTTTCTGATGTTGCGTTAAATACTATTGCTGGTATGAGCAAGCGCGTGGGATCTAGTCAGAGTGGATTGAGAACTGCCAGGACTTGGGTTGATGGAATCATTCCTCTCGCCACATCGAGACGAGGCATGCAGTGGTGTCGCCCACCGGAGGTTGTGCCGGCTTACATGATGCGCACGATGCCCCCTTCTGCCCCCCCCCCCCCGCCCCTCTTCGCGCACCGACCAGGTGCGCATCGCCCAACGCCGCAGATGACGCTCGCCTGGCAGCGGCTCCGCTTCATGTCAAAGGTGCCGCTGGTGGAGACGGGGCTGTGCGTGGAGGAGATGGCGGAGGACGCGGCCCCGAGGCTGGCAGCTGCACAGGCGGGCGAAGAGGGTGCAGCGGGGCTGCTGGCCAGCCGCGACTCTGCGCTCTTCAAGCTGTGCCTCGGTAAGCGCAAGCCAGGACGAGGCCCTCCCCGTCAGGGCGATCCGGCAACACCGAGTCGCGCACGGGCTCCCTCTCGCCGCGCCACCACGATGCCCCGATTCTCTCGTTCCCTCCACCAACAAGCACGAGCGTACTCCAAGACTTTAGAAAGGCCGTGTTCTCTATCTCTATCACGACGCTTGCTCGGTCTTGGCTAGCCTTTACACGCAGGACAGGGCTCAAGAGACCCTCTGCCTCTCATGGTGCGAGTTGAATTATCACTCCGCTACATCCCCCGAACTGTACATATTGCTGCTTGTGTTTTTGCATAGGGTTTTCGCTTCAGGGTTTGAGCGGGTCGTCATGACAGGGTTCCCCGACTGATGTTTCACTCGCGATGCGGCCTACATGCAACACATCATTCGCCGTTTCCATCCGCTGCCAGCGATGTGTGTACTCTCTCTATCGCCCGCCGCTTGCCCACTCGCGCAGTAATCCCTGCTTCCTGGTTGGCCCTGTGGCTGGCCATGTCCCCACGCGCAGGCGTTGGCGGCACCGGCTGTGTCCTGGGGCACGGCACGGCACAACAGCTGCGCATCTTCCAGCGCCTGCTGGGCCTGCAGGTGCGCCGCGCTGCAGACCATGCCCGCGCCGGACCATGTCCGCCGCGTTACTTGGAGGAGAGCCCAGACACTGCGCATGCTATGACAGACGATAGATATATACATGCCCATACACACACGCACACACGTGCGCGCGTGATTGGACATCAGTCATACAGCATGCAGGAATACGAATTAGAGAGTGCTACCATAATGAGTTGTATCAGTTGTATTGAGAGATACCTATGCATTGAGTCAATTTGTGGGCCGTGTCAGACACAGCCCGTCCGCGGAGGGGCGAGGTTCGGGGACTGCGGTCTCGGACAGGACTGGCACGAGCGCCGTTGATGCATCGTGTGTCTGTGCAGCCGCAAGGCATCATCAGTGGCGCGGGCGGGCAGCAGGCGCGGCTGCGGAGCGTGGATGACGTGGTGACGTTGCGGATGACGTGGGTGGAGCTGCAGGTTTGCTCCTCCGCGTGTGAAAAGGAGGCACCATGAGAGCCCATCCTAACGTGCAGCGTTGCGGCTCTGAACTACCGGGGTCCAAGTAACACCCCAAAGCTAATGCAAATTGCACGCAAGTAAGGCCGTAGACACATAGTGTGTTGCGCTGGTTGAGAGTACATTTTGACCCGTTCAGACAACACTGCACGGCTACCGGCGTGGGGGGGGGGGGGGGGGGGGGGGGGGAGTTCTGGCCTGTTCTAGGGTGATTCAACTGTGGACATCTGATTTAGGGGCTCGTAACAACGCTGTCGTAAAACCACTTCTTCCCCCTTCACGCTGCTCCGTGTCAGCCAAACATGCACACATCATGGAATCATGCGTGTTATCATGATGTATTTTGTATGCACTGATGCCCAGCGGCATGTGAGGCATGCTCACCTCCCAGATCTTGCTCTTCCGATGTTGGCCCTCTTCCGACACCTACGAGGCTGCGTGGAGGAATGTGGTCCCGGTGCCCACGCCCTAAGCATTGCGGTGATTCTGGCTGCCCCACAGGGGATGCGCTTCGAGTCGGTGCGCGCCCTGGTCCACACGCACGGCGACCCGCCGGACTTGGAGCTTGGAGCGTACGCGGCGGGGCTCCTCGCCAGCGACCTCTTCCGCGACTGCACGCTGGTGCTTGACTACCCCGCCAGACGCTTCGCGGCGGTGCCGTTCGCCGACAAGGATTGAGCCTTGGGTCTGGCGCCCTCCCAACTTGAAGCAAACATGCCCCCCCAAGCTGCTCCTCATCAAGCTGTCCAAACCGCCGCTTACAGTATAAGGTCGACAGTTCATGAATCAGATGAGATGAAGAAAAGGCGACACTCCAAAAAGCATGCTACACTACAAACCATTGTGAGGCAACGTCGGGCCTCCGGGCACGCAACACGTGAATGCCTAAAAAAACACTGGAGATACATCAGAATACACCCCTGCGAACATTGCACGGGATCTCCAGTTGCGCCTGGGAGTGTCGGCGTTCGAGGAGAACAACATTTTCATAGCCCAACCTTTCGAATTACCACCCAGATCAGCCAAACGCTACCAACAGAATTACCGCAGGACAAATGGGGTTTCTCACACGAGGACGTTGACAACCTCCCATCCCATCCCACCACCCATCGCATCCCACCGCCCATCCCACCCAATGAATCACAGCCCGTGCGCGTGGCCAATTCAAAGATACGTCAAAGAAGTGACGCAATTCAGCAGGACTAATTCAGCCGGAACTCCAGGGTAACTGTGTATGGTGGCCTCATCATAAAGTGCAGGAATCGCTGTTTATGTGCATGGCCGGCCGTCGCCCGTGATCGACTCCTTGGTAAAGGTTGTGTTGATACATGGAGAGACGGACTGAAAATGCATAGGAATGGCCTCAGCGGAGACGCCATGCAATTCGACTAGGAGGGGGAGACCGCAACGCTCACAGCTGGGCACGCAGTCACAGGAATGCGCATACACACAGACGCACACATTTCCTAGGCCACCACATCTCTCCGCTCCACAAATAGCCAAGACACTCGTTTGACGGATTCCATTGGTGTGGACAAGATGTGCTAGATGGCGTGATTGGCCGACTCCCCTGCTGAGGCAATCGGGAGGGCGGGCTCCGGCACGGGCGTGGGCGGCCCGCAGGATTCCAGCAGCCACACGCCACGCAGCACCCGGGCGCGCTGGCGGTAGTAGCGCGCCTGCGCGCCGGTCAGCGGCCGTGCCTGCGCTGCGCGCAGCGGGTCGTGTGCGTTGACCACGGCGTAGGCGGCCTCGCGCACCACGATGCTGGCGGCGTAGAGCAGCACGCTGGCGACAAAGATGAACCACAGTCCGGCCTCCACCACAGGGTACATGCCAAAGCAGGTGGCGTGGTCGATGATGCCGGCCTGGTAGAGCAGGTTGAGGTAGGGCTGGATGGGGTCGCAGGCGTCGCCGACGAGCAGAGAGCACACGATGGGGATCTGGATGCAGCCCACGATGACCGCGATGAGGTACACCTCCATGTACTGCCAGGAGGCGAGCACCTCGTTGACCTTGAGGCACGACTTGAGCCGCGCCAACGGCATGGGCAGCACCCAGACGGCCAGCAGAACTGCCGCCTGAGCCACGGGCACAAACAGGACGCAGCAGACGAGCATGATGATGAGGGCCCAGGTGCCGAGCAGGACCCCGGGCGCGTCCTCCGGGATGACAGTGGTCATCTGCTGCGCAATGTAGAGCGGCGTGAAGTAGCGCGTGGCGGAGCCCCGGGTGGCCAGCTCCATCAGCAGCCCCGGGAAGCCTGTCACCCTCACCGTAAAGCCAGTCACGAAGAAGCCGGCGATTACCAGGCCGATGACAGCCACCAGGGTCGTGCCCACTAGCAGCTGCGCGGCGACGGTGGGTCGCTGCCGACCGTCCACGCCATGCGTGATCTGCCCCATCACAGCACCGCGCGGCATGCTGCCGCCCTGCTTGGCCGCCTCCCCACCATGCGCCGCGCGCCAGTCCACCTTGTAGGCGTGGTGATGCATCCATATGGCGACGATGGAGAGGGTGGTGGAGATGATCTGAGCAATGAGGTTGGCGAACATGCCCCAAACGGGCGTCATGCTCAGCACGACAGAGTACCAGCCAAGGGGGGTGAGCGGCGTCGCGGGGCTCTCGAGCGCCACGTAGAAGATGATCATGCAGACACAGACGGCGATGACGTCAAACATGCTCCACTTGCCCAGGGTGTCGATCCACTGCATGATGGCTAGGCGGAGTGAGGGGCGCGCCGCTTTGGTGGGGAGGGCGAACATGACGGAGAGGATGATGAGCTTGATGTAGGGCCAAATGACGGAGAAGCCCATGAGGATGATGCCGAGCAGGTAGACGCCCGCCTCGAGCATTGCGATGGTGGAGGCGGCCATGGAAAAGTCGTAGATGGGGGGCAGGTCGAGGGGGACGCCCTGCACGGTGACGTCTAGGTTGAATGTGGCAGCCACGGACAGCATAGCGGACACGAAGAAGCAGAAATTGATCGCTACAACGACGTAAAAGGTGACTCTGGCCCACAGTGGCACTGTTGGCGTGCAAACCAGCGAGTGGCAGCCGTCGAAAAACGCCGCCTCCGCCTCGCTCTCCTTTTCGTCGTGCCAGCAGCAGGATCCCATGCAGCATCCGCAGCACACGACCGCGGCCACGATTCCCAGCACCAGCAGCACCAGCAGGGTGATGAGGATGGGCAGCACGGCGCGCCCCTCCAGCGGGACGGGCGGCTCGGCGTCCAGCGCGAGGTTGGACAGCTTCGACGACACGTTCCGCAGTGCCTCGGCCCCGGGAATCTCTGGCAGGCTGGGCACAGGCAGATCCTTCCACTGGCACCCATCGCCCTCCTGCCGCAGCGCTTGGCGTATCATTCTCCGCACCAGCGGCGTCTCGAGCGTCCGGGCGATGGCGTCGCCCACTGGACCGGGCTCAACCCCACTCGCGTCGCGCTCGGCGCCCGAGCCCGGGCACTCCAGGCCGCGACACCTGACGGTCCGGACCACGCCGCCGATCTCCACTGAGGTACGCACGAGATCCAGGCAGCCGGATCCGCTGCCGTCGTCCGCGAGCTGCAGCGCGATGCGCACGTCGCTGGCAACGGTTTCCTCCTCCGCCAGCCGCTCCTCCACGGCGCCGCCGCCCGGCGAGGCCACCAGCAGCGCGGAGCGCACCACCGCACGCACGGGCGCCGGCAGCGTGAAGTTCACCCACCCACCGGCGGTAAGATTTCGGCCCTGAAGATTGGACGCTAATTCCAGGCCGATCAGCTCCGGCTGCGCGACGTCGAACTGGAAGCCGCCCACGCCGGGGAAGGCGAGAGCCAGGCGGAACGGCATGCCGAACGGCGAAAACGCTGGCGCCTCAACTTCCGTCTCCACGTCCGGCGCTCGCAGCGGCTGCGCCGACGCCGGAATCGCTGCGCCCAGCACAAGCAGCAGCGCCAGGCATAGCCGGATGCCCAACATTGTGTCGGAGCGGTGGGATATGTCGTGTAAGCCGGGGGGGCGCACGCGTATGCCGCCTGTGAGCAGCACCTCGATGATGGGTGAGGCTGTTCTCTGATGCAAGCGCGACGATCGCGTGGCGACCCTCGTGCGGGCACTTGATGATGACGGGGCAGGCGGCGTATATGCAGGGGGCGCGGGGGGGGGGGGGGGGGGGGTGAAACGGCGTGGCTTGGGGGTTTGCGCGCGGCGCGTAGCGCGGGTCGCGCGCCGACCCGCCGGGACGAATAATACACGAATAATCCAGCGAAGCGTCGATTTTTCGGCGGTGAGCTTTATTGCCGTACGGGTACCCGTATACTGCGTTTCAAAGTTGAGTCTGGTTTTGCCAAAAAGGTCGCGCAGGCTGTTTTACACGGTCAAGAGCCGAAATTGGCAGGATGGTTTAGCGAAAGCGTGGAGGGAAAACGGAGTCAGGGGGGGCGCTGCGTGGAACGCAGCGAAAACTGGAAGATGGCAGGCTCAGCTGTTCTGGCTGCTTTTATGTCTAATCGTGCTGCACCCAACAAGGGCGCAACAACAGTTACTAGTTCCCGTACCACTGAGCAGCACTTGTAGCTAAAAAGCGGTTCGGTCAAGGATGGAAACCCCATAAACTAGTTTAGATCATTTCAAAGTTGAGTCTGGTTTTGCCAGTCTTGAGCGAACGTAGAGAGCGGTGGATTGACGGAGAAGGGGTAGCGCCAAGTCATGAAGGAGGCACTGAGAAGGCCACCGCTGCGGAGTCCTGTTGGACTTGGAAGTGGCGGAGGGGGGCGATGTGTCCAAAGAAGAACCACGCGCCAGGAGAAGGAAGAACGTTGGGGTCGATGTAGTCCAGAACGACATCAGAGTTAGTGGCCCAGCCGCCTTGGTAGCGGATGTGGGACAGTGGCGCTCCGATGGCGTTTGCTGCGGAGGCTGCGCCCTTGCGTAGACTGTGTGAAGTCCAGGAAGTGCCAGCAGGAGGGGCAGCGTTGACTAGGTTGACTGTTGTAGACAACCAGTCTGACATCGTAGCCGCAGTCCAAGGTTTTGACTGCTCAGCCACATTGACAGCCCCGAAGTTGGAGCCAGCCAAGCCAACAGTAACCAGGGGGACAGACTGGACGTTGTCGATGAAGTGGTGCAAGAGACGTGCCACTCGAGGGTGCTCGGACACTGGAAGGAGAAGTACACGCAGGTCGTCGGGTCCCCGCCGGCCAGCGCGACCCTTCTCGCGGTAGATCTGCAAGGTGATGTTGTAGGTGTCGACATGCACATCTTGCACTCGACAGGAGACGCCAGTAAGGCCCCTGGCAAAGAACAGGAAGTTGACAACCGAGGCCAAGAGGGCTCGGTAGTCGAGGTGGGACTCTGGGTAAGGAGCAGACACAATTAGCTCGGCCTTTGAGACGAAGCGGTAAGCTACATCCGCAGGCAGAGGGACACGCAAAGGGGCAGCATCCAGTCGGCGCTGACGCAACATTAACCCACGTCTTGCTGAAGTGAGGTGTAGGCTGTCCTTGGCGATCGGGACGAGGTTGTGCAGCTCGAAGAAGGTGTTGATGGCAGACAGGTAGGGCTGCATCGATTTCGCTGCGATGTGCCCTCGCTCCCCGATCCAGGCAACGTACCGAATAACAGTAGCAGTAGTCGCTTCCAGCGGGCTGATGTTCTCGGAGTCGTGGCAGAACTCAGCGAACTGAGACAACCTGCCGGCGTAGCTCTTGAGGGTCTGAGCGCTGAGGGAGCTGGAGAGCATGTCGAGCGTCCGCTGGCCTAGCTCGTCTGAGCCGAACGCGTCCTGCAGTCGAGATCGCAGTGACGCAGCCCATGGCGCGATAGCTGCGGGCTCGTCAATTACGTAAGTGCGTCGTTTTACTGACAGAGTTCCACCGGCACGGCTACTGTTCGCAAAGTATTCGGCAGCAACGGTTAGGTTCCCGGCGGTTGGCCGGTAGTTGCTGGACGGGTTTGCAGTAGCTCCAGTACGGGTTTGCGGGGCTAGGTTCAGGTAAGAGGGCCGCCCCGCGCGCCCTTCGCGCTCGTAGCGCCTGTCACGTGCGTAACGTACACGCGCGAAACTTGGTCGTTGCGAACCGGTTGTAACACGTAGTGTAACAACCGACGAACGCAGAGATGGGGTTGTAAGAAAGGCGAATGGTTGAGCCGCCATGTGCAGGCGTGCGGATGGTTGAGCCGCACTCGGCTGTAGCTGTAAGAAGCGCCGCGCCGAGGAAGGTCTTAATGAAGTCTGTAAGGTGGGGGGGTCAGGTCCGGACACAGGGCGCTCATCCCGCCGTTGAGTTGCAAGGGTGCGTCTTGCGGCGGTCACCGAAAGGCGGCCTCGCAAGGCTCCTGCAGCTCCGACGAGCGGCGCCCCACACCGTCACTCGTGCTCACCTTCGCGGCCACGTTCACGTCCGCCGCCACGTCCTCGCCCACGCCCGCGACCTGCAGCTGCAGCCGCTACTCGAGAAGTAGCGGTCGCCTTGGCGCTGCTGGCAACGGTCGCCTCGAAGACACGACGCTCGTAGTCCCTCATGAGGTCCCCAAAAATCGCAGAACCCAGATGCTCCGAAGCAGGCTGAAAATGCTGAGCTCGCAGGACGTCCAGAACACCTTGGTCACCGTGCACGCGCTTGATCTCATTTAGCTTCCGCAGGAAAGCCAGACGAAAACGAAACGCCTTGTCGATGGCCTCGGCGTGATTCCGAGCTCTCGCGAGGTAGGGGGTGAAGTCCTGGTCAGTGGCAGGGACGTAAGGTAGCAGCTCGTCGAGCGCCACGAAAAGGGCGGCCATGTGAGCCCCGAAACACGACATCCACAAGTACTCCTCCTGGGCCGGCAGACGCCGGTCATCCTGCTTGAGGTACTCGTTCGTTAGGTCGGTGCTCAAAGGGAAAAGTCCAGGCACTCGGCTGACCGGTCGAACGGCCTCGTAACCAGACTCTGCTCTCTGCAGTAGTTCTGGCACCGCGAGGTAATCATCCTCGGCACTCACGGATTTTGCTCCGACATGGCCGCTCTGGGCTAGCTCTAGCAAGTCGGGGCGCTCTGCGGCTCCCCCGCTGCCTGTCGGCTGTCCCGCGAAGCGCTGCCCTGAGCCGGAGCCATGTGCCCCTTCTCCATCAACAGCGCGATCACGAGCCGTCAATTGTGCCACAGCTGTAGCCAGCGCCCGCACATCTGCTTGCAGCGACTCCAGCGTCGGCTCGGCGACGGGTTCTTCTCCATCTGGCATGGTAACGCACGGACGTACGGACGAGAATATCACACTCGGGTGGCGAGCCGGGTGTGGTCTTGAACAACCTGGGGTGACCTTGCTCGCAACTGGTTACGAGACAGTTTTTACATCGCTGCGTGGAACGCAGCGAAAACTGGAAGATGGTAGGCTCAGCTGTTCTGGCCGCTTTTATGTCTACTCGTGCTGCACCCAACAAGGGCGCAACAACAGTTACTAGTTCCCGTACCACTGAGCAGCACTTGTAGCTAAAAAGCGGTTAGGTCAAGGATGGAAACCCCATAAACTAGTTTAGATCAGATCGGGCCTACAGGTGCATGACTAAAGCACTTATCTACTGGAATGTACTACTAAGTACTATAATCCACCCGCCCGCCCGCCCGCCCGCCCACGGTTCTTAATTACACATCCGTCCGATTACGATCTCACGGTTGAGAGGTACTGGCACTGATACTCGCTACTCGATGCTGGTAATGAAAAAAAATGGTACTCGCTAGTCGTCACAAGCGCTTATCTACTGACATGTAAAACTAAGTACTATAATCCGGTCGAGCCGCCGCTCGAAACGCTACTGCGCCTGGTGACTTCTGCAAGCCACACGCGAGTTCCTAGTCGCTACTTCACAGCGCTGGCAATGCAATTCATGGAACTGTAGGCCAGCGACATAGAACCCGTTCCTTTAAAATTTTCTGAAAAATCGACGCATCGCTGATTCAACTGCCAAGTTACTTCATATTTATATTGTAGACGGTGATCTAACAGTGTTCGAAATTCCGTGGGCGCTATGTATAGCCATTCATTACTCTTGCAGAATGCGGGCTTCGGCGATTTGCTCGACTGCAACCGACCGTCGCCTACCCAGGTCCTTGCTTATTAATTAGGTGGATTGCAGACTAAATATAATTACATGAGCTAGCAGCAGAAGGCGATATCGGAAATCACCAAAATAAAATTGCAGACTAAATGGCCGTCGTAAAGACTCGGGGGCGCGGGGGACGACGATGAAATACCGCCCGCCTGCTACATACCGTACCCGTACAGGCGGTCCCCGTATGGGTAAACATTTTACGGTCCTAATTCTAATGTTTATATTAATATATGAATAAATGATATATTATAGTCGCTAATGATGACTACAACCCCCGATCAATGTTACTTCGGATCAATGTTACTTCGGTTCGGTTAAGCGATTTCCCGGTGTCAAGGAATTGAAAATAATGTACTCGTGAATATCCTAACCGGCTCGGTTTAGCGGCCTTACCGAATCGTCGAATTGACCGCCGTCACCGGGTCGTTGCAACGTCAGCACCTGCTCGGGGTGCAAGACCACACATTTTCCCCAACCGAGAGTCCGGTTAGCCCCAACCCCCCCCCCCCCCCCCCCCCCCCCCCCCCCCGGCCCGGGGGGTGCTAGCTAACCGGACTCTCGGTGTTAATATTTTTATTCGGTGCGCGCATGAGCGCCATCGGCGCACTTCGGAGTCTCCACCCGCACCATGTACCCTACCCCGCCATCGCAAGCACAACGTATGGCCAGCAACCCCCGACCGCACCGGCGCCCCGCACTTTGACCCATAGAACGCGTTGCGCTTCTTGGGCAAGGGCCAACCGACCGGCCCTGCGGACCCCCCGCGCCTGCAGTCCGAGAGCGCGACTCGCCCCTAGAGGCTGACCAAGTCGATCCGGACCGTATTAGTGAGCAGCAGCATGACAAGAAGGACGAAGACGAAGGTTTCGGTTTCGGCGACAACTCGCCCTCCCAAAGCGACGGCTCTTGGGGTCTTTGGTCGAGTAAACGAGCGCTCGACCTACCGCAAGTGCCCCCGATGCACGGGCGTTCTCACGAGTCGCGGGGTGCGTGCTGCCACTCGAAGCCGATGACGCAGGAGCTCCCCAGTCTATCCAGAGAAGCGAGCATGAGAATCCAAAGTATGTCGAAGAGGGCAGTGCTGAAGGTGGGAGATCCCGAAGCTGAGTGGCTGTGCTGTCGCTCATTCTCCTCGGGCGCGCGCCCAACTTCTGCATCGACAAACATGATGTAGAAGCTAGTCACCATGGCGACCACGCACATGGATGGAATACCAGCCCTTGCAGTTGTGGAAGTCTTCCATGTAGTCCTCGCAGTCGGGTTTACACGGAACGTGGGTGCCGTTCACAGCGCCGCCGACATTCCGGTACCACGCCGACATGCGAAACGCCAATGGACCTTGCGGACTTGGTATGTAGTGGGCTTACCATGCGTGAACAATTGGCGCAGCACGTCGACGATGCCCTCGCAGACTTGCCGAGTGTATAGAAGCGCATTGGATGGGGCAATACCAACCGAGAAGCCATTCTCCCACCAAGTGCCTCCGTGCGCGAGCTTGAAGAGGCCTACCGCGACCTTGGACTCCATTGTTACACATAACAGAGGGTTGTTGCACTTGCTGTCCTTGACGTAATAGCCAGCGTCGCGTATGTAGCATACCGGCCATCATGTTGAAGGCAGGCATGGATATGCGCAGCCTCTTACGGAACTCCGGGTTGTCACAGTGCATCATGCCGTCGTTCAGCGGGGACGCCTCCCAGCCCACTCGAGAGGTGCCCGGTTCGCGACTGTGGAGTGGGCACGGCGAGGCACTCACAAGTAGTGCAAGTTGCTGTTGTTACGGGGCTGCACAGTGGCCGCAAACCCGAGGTGTAGACGAAGCTTTGCCAGCACGTCGTAAGATGCTACTGTGGGAACCGTCACCGATGGCATGCACGGCGCTGACAAAGATCCCCCTCCTCCGACGATGAGAAAACGGGCAGCTAGATGAAGTGGATGGCACCCTTGAACAACACAAAGATCAGCACGGCGGACCACAGATCTGGCGACAATCCGGCAGGCTCGCGTGCATGCGGCAATTCATCGGACTGCTCGACACGCGCAATGGTGGGCAGCAACGAGTGGCGAGTCCGGCCGCCGTACGGGCTACTGCCTGCTAGTGACGGTGACATGGCAAGATATAGGCGCGCGGCGACGGTGGCTGGCGACGCACGGGTGCGATGAGCAGGGCGGGGCTGAGGGCCGCCTAATGTGTTCTGGGTCGCCCGGCGGCGGTGTTCATCCAGCACTATTAGTATTGCAAAATGGCGGCCGGCCGATCTCAAGGCGGCTCGAAACACTCAGATCCCGTTGGCGTCGTGTACATACATGATGCTTCCAACCCGCATAGCGGTACGGGACAGCACCCGACTTTACGCGCCAAAATATAATACAAAGTATTAAGAAATGATGAAAACCGAATCGAAGTGAATATCGATCCTATATAGGGGGTAGCAATATAGTAGTATGGTATGGTTGCGAGATGTTAGGCAACATTTCCGATTAACTGGCCCCTCTCAAACAGCTTGCAATTATACCAAAGCACCTTTTCGGCAATTTGCATGCGCCCACTCCCTCCCTTTAAACTTCTAAAATTGCGAGTATATTAGAGCCCCACCCCCTTATTTCCTCCGCTCAATTCCCCCCTCAAATCTTCGCGACCCCCCCCCCCCCCCCCCCTCAAATATGTTTATGTGGATGTCACAGTACTAAGTAGGACATGCCAACCGCAGTTGCATGGTAACTACCACTGGCATGGCCTTTTTTAATTGTTTCAATGCATGGCTATATCTGCATCAGAACGGTGTTCCCTGCCATATGCAAGAATAAATGGAGAGGGGGTAGGGCACTTTCTGGAATCACCATATCACCATATCGTATAGTCGGCACCATGGCAACTAACCCAATCATACGGTGGCCCTATCCACACCTCCATAGAGTGCTATGCCGATGTTGCTAACCTGTTGCATGCCACATTGATGCCAATAGTATATGTTGCTGATGTTGCCGCGTTCCTCAGCCTTGATGGCGCAATGTTGCTTGCCTATCAAGTTCTTGCATGTAGCTTCTCAGCACACTTGGCCTTGCCGAGTTTCTGCAGCAGCGTAATATGCCATATACCATGTAGCAACAGCGCGCGCACAGCGCAATAACAAGTAGTACTACCCGCCGTACATAACAGCTACATATACTGGTGTACCACAAAGGACCCGTACACGAATTGATAGTACACGCACCCAAGCATGAGATAGCAAATAAGTAACGAGGATGAATTTTGTCCTACGGGTCAGAATCATGACCCGCAACCAAATTGACGCGGTCAATATCTTTGAGTCAGCTCTCAACCACATAACCTAGAGTTTTGTGTCACCTTACGCGCGCAAACCTTGACGATTTCAAAGCGATGTAGGCAAGGGAGATAAGTGCGCAGGCTTAGTTACACTGAATAAAGGGCTTTGCGGCAAAGAGCAACGAAAAGGGAGGGGGGGCGGGTTGTAGTGCATGCAATAGGCCGGCACAAAACTAAGAGAGTGGGCCCATCTAGCGGACGATGATGGTTTTATAAGATTCGACGGGTATGGGGTGACGATGTTTTTGTCATGTACGGCACTCAAGTGCCGCACTTCGGCATAATTCGAAGCACTAAGACTGCCCGTGCATGCATGCATGCATGCGATTGCTCTGTGGCCGCGACGTCAATTCCCCTGGCGTGGCGCAGAGGCCGTGGGCAGCATGTGTCGACACCCGCATACCTTAGGAGACGCGCCGCTTTTGGAGCCGGGTCGAGAAGTTAAAGACGGACTGAGTCGGACAATCGGCGAGACTCCCACACCTCACGGACCTCCAGAGGGGCTAGCATAATGCATGTCGGGGGGCGGATGGCGACGTCGTCGGCGGTCATCGGATCGGCCGTGTACTCGGGCCATGCCCTCATGCCGGCATGGGCCATTGACTTCGCTAGTGTCGCCGCCGGTTGGTCTACCGCCGCGTCGCTTGTCGTCGGGTGGGGCAGGTCATACGCCGGGAAGCGTCCTTCCGCTAGGTGTTGGTGCCACATACCGGCCTCCGTGAGGCCTCGGAACTACGATGGGGAGCGGAGCCACACTTGGCGCACCGGGCGCCCGATATGTCGTCGAGGTGCAGTGCTCCGATGAGTAGTTGGATGGAGCAGCGGCGGCCCGATATATCGTTCGAGCATCTATGTACGTGCCCTCGCATGTCCACTGGGACTGTAGAACGGTGGCGGCCGTCTCTCGGCGGGCGAGGCTCATGATGATGCATCCAGTGGTAGTGGGGAGTCTTGTACCGCTCGGTCCGGCTGGGTCGGCGGCGGCGTGGCTTATTTGGGGAGCGCCGGGTCATCATCACTTGGACCTATGCTGGGAATATTCGAACACCGATCTTGGGGCTGAGGGGGCGGAGAAGGTTCGAGATAGAGGGCGGTACGGCTGCGCGACTCCCCGTCCATCGCTTGGTGTTCGGCCCCCATGTCGCCGAACAACATGGCCACGTGAGTGGCATCGTCCGTAGTGATGCCAGGGGGATACCGGTTAGGAACATGTGGGATGGGCGTTTCCATAGGTGGAGGTCGTGGCGGCGGGTAGCATGCGGGAGTTGGGTGCCCGCGGTTTTTTGCTGCGGCGATTGTGCGGATCGCGGGCTGTTGGACTATGCCCACACGCAGCGCGGCGAGAAAGGTGCCCGCCCCAGCCTCTTGTTGCCCCTCAGGTATGTCGATGCCCATATGGTGGTTGCAGCATTGTCCTCCTATGGGGACTGCTCTTCACGCAGTTGTGGGCGCAAGCCGGCGGTTGGCATGGTGGTGGGTCTTGCGGTTGTCGGACGGTACACCTACCGTTTCGCACGACGATTACACTATCAATACCGATAGGTGCGCCGGCTTGCCTAGATTTCGTACATATGCAACACTGTACCCGGTGTTATGGGTGTCTGAGCAGGAAAGTGAGAAGTGGTTGAAGACGAGGTTTACTAAGCAGATACTCGAGTATGCGGTCAAGGGCGGTGGGGGAAAGCGTCGGACGTTGCAGACAATCGGGGGAGCAATCATTCTCGAAATCGGGCAGAGCAGTCTTAGCGAGGGCGGCTTTCCACTCAAGATATAGCGGGGTTCGTCGCTCGAGGGAGCGAAGGTCGCACTAACGTTTTGGTCCGTACCACCGGCGCGGGACTCGTTCCCGCCCAAAAGGGCGTCCCGTGCGCCGACGGCGGCCGGCGGCATAGGGGTCTCTTAGGTAGCGAAGAACCGGGAGAGCTACTACTGGATGAGCGGCGTCATCCTCGCGTCCTCCACCCGCACGAGGCCCCGCCTCAATGCGCACTTGTGCAGTGGCGGATGTCCATACACCCTCGACAACCGCCGCGGCCTTGCCGGCGTCGACCATCTTGGGGTAGGTTGGTAGGTGAGCCGCTGCCAGGCATATCGAAGGGGCCGTCCGGGAGGGAACTGCGGGGAGAGGAGACTGAAAAGCCTCGGCGGCTTGAGACCTTGAGTTGGTCATGTAGTAGCAACGAGAGCACGGGGAGGCGGGGGCGGGGGGGGGGGGGGGGGGTTGTATTGTTTCGGAGGGCTTGAGCACTCTGCCGATATACCGCGAGTTTATATTGTGCATGCTCGAGGCCAGCACAAAACTAAGAGAGTGGTCCCATCTATAGCGGACGATGATGGCGGTTTTACAAGATTCGACGGCTACTGGGGTGGTGACCGATGTTTTATTTGTCGTGTACGGGACATACTCCGTAAGTGCCGCACTACGGCATATTTCGTGCCGCACTACGGTATACTTCGAAGCACCAGGACTGCCCGTACATGCGTGCGATGGATGCTCTGTGACCACCACGTCAATTTTGGCGTGGCGCAGAGGCCGCGGGCAGCAGGTGTCGACACCCGCACACCCCAAAAACCGGAAGAACACAGCTCAAAACAAAAACAAAATGAGCTTTAGTCGCTATAATGAGCAGCTGTGCGCTACGCCGTACGAGGACTTGTTTTTCCTATCCTGGGTGTACTCGCAGCATCACCGCCGTCCATCATCGCGGTGTAGCGACTATTTTCATATTACTGCATTACAGCATGAGCTAGCTGCAGAAGGCGATATCAGAAAATCACCAGAAAAGGACAATCGGAAAGGTTCTCTACAGCAACTGCGAGGTGGAAGCAGTAGCAGGAGTAGAAGATGCAGAATGGGGATGTTTTCATACAATATTAAATAGTGTTAAAAAGTACTATTTAAAAAATACTCGTCATCGTATTTTTTCCACTCACGCCCCGCCGCCGCGCCCGGGAAACCCTTGCAGCGCATCTCCGTGCGGCGACGGCCTTGCCTTAAACGGCGGATCGTTTACTTACCATAGGCACAGGTAGGCAGCAAGATGTTGTTTACTTATACAATGCGATGTGTATACTAAGCGGCGCTTCGCGCCCGGGATCTGTGGAGGTGCCCCTACCTCTGGGGTTGAGCCTGGTGCGGGATGCGGGCCGCTTTTAGCCGGATTGCAGTGTTGATCTTGTAATACTGTTGTTTCCGGGTAATAATGCTTTTAGCGTTAGATTTGTCAGTAATTTATTTTTCAAAAGAGACGTATTATTTTGTAAAACAGATATTTACATGAGCTATCAGCAGAAGGCGATATCGGAAATCACCAAAATTTGTAAAACAGATTAAATCTGCAAGCCGCGTAAAAGCGGGCCGCTGACTACTGGTGTGCATTACAAATAGGCCGGTACCCAACCCACCGCTAAAAGTTGTACAGTATTACCAAAAAAAAAAAAAAAAAGCAGCACTACAAGATCAGCAATACAGTACAAGCCGCCTACAGGCGGCCCGCATCCCGCACGAGGCCGCGCAGGTCGGGCCGGTCGTCAGGTCTACGGGGCGGGCACGGCGCGAATCGCCATGCCCGCCGCCTGTACCGGCACCGGACGCCGGACGCCGTCGTTCGACCGTCGCCCGTCCGTCGACGGACGCCGGGCCCCGGGTCGGCGGACTGCCCCCGCACCGCGGCGACCCCTTTTTACAGCACCATACTTGGACTACCGTATCTTTCGCGGATGTGGCGAACTTGGACTACCGTATTTACATCGGGGCTTTCACAAAAACGCACTACAAAGAGAACTAAGAGCAATTATGAGAGGTTGCCAGCAAAAGAGATACTTAAGCCTGAAAACAAGGTCGAACAGGAGGACAGGGAGCCAATAGACAAAAAGGGGAGCCAAGGGAACCACGAAGTCACTTAGCTGCCAGAAACTCCAAGAACCCCCGCCCCGGGGTAGGCTATCAGGCACGGCGAGGACGCTTGCAGCCAATGACCCGGGTCATAGCAACACATGCCGACGAACGACGCGACGCGGGCGCAGGAGCACCATCACGTGCCACACGCGCGGCCGCGACCCCGCCAAGAACATTGTCTGCATGAGCCATGTTGATGAGCAAGGAGAAACGGCGGCGCCACGCAGACAAGAGCTGGCCGATATTCTTGCCAGTGTGTGCTTGGCTAGCTTTCGCGAGCTCCACCAAGAAGGCCTCAGCGTGCGGGGCCAGCGAGCCAAACTCGGAAACGGCGAAAGGGACAAAGCGAAGCATGCCGGCGGCGTTTCGGACACCCTCGTCATACTTCTGGATTTTGTGGCGCTCTGCAGCCCGCAAAGCAGTCGTTGGATCCGGGGTTGACACGCCGAGGATAGGGGCAATGGTGGTATCGACAGCAACCGTGTTTCCGCGGATACCGCCATACCCAAAAAGCCCAACATCGGCGGGCCGCCCGTCGCTGCCCTTCGGGAGAGAAACAAGCACCGACGGCTCCGTGAGGATCTGGACACCCACGCCCAGCGCTGACTTCACGTCGTGGCAAATGTCGGAAAGGCCATGTGCCGCCCACTCGTGTGCGGCGTGATTGGAGTCGCCCCCAGAGCAGCGTGCCACGTGATCAGCGTATGCAACCGCCCAAGTTGAAGGAGTGAACTCCACGCCAGCATCCTCAAAACGGGCAAGCATGCCTTGTACCGAGAAGGAGCAAGAAGCACAAGAGCATGGCTCGCCAAGGGAGAGGACAGGAGACGCCGGAAGGCCAAATGGGCGGCAAGCGGCCACACGGAACATGGAATCGTAGTACTCAGGGGAACGCTCACGGACTTCACCAAGGCGACCCTCACATGGAGGATCAGTCACCAGGAACGCCGTCGCAGCGCGTAAGAGGCGGCCTCGGAAGCGGTTGCTGTCAGGGCCGCTTCTAGGCATACGCGCAGCCAGCTTTGCGAAACGGACCGTGTGGATGCGGTGGCTCAGGGTTTCCTGTACTTTCCGCATGGAGTGCAAGGGGAAGTCCGAGTAATGCGGGATAGCTTGGAGGTCGGCCGCCGAGCGCAAAGCAGACGCCGGCTCAGCCCCGGCGTCCGAGCAGCCGGCCCGGGCAACGTGGGAGCGCTTGGAGGGGAGCAACTTCAAGGCAGAGGCCAATGGCCCCGCTAGATCTTCGAGCACCGCGTCTCCACACTCGTTAACGACACGCGTATGAGCGGCGCGAAGCTCGATAGCCCACATCGGCGCCGACGCGTTGGCGCTGGCATCGAGCTCCAACGTTGGGGTGGCCAAAGCCTGGTGGATCGAGGACGCCCCAACAAGGTAGAGGCTTTGAGGGCTAGACACGCCGGACGGGTCGGAAAAGAACGCCCCAGCGTCGCTCAGGGTGGCGTGTTGAGCACGGAGGAAAGTCACAGCTTGGCCAACCACGAGGGCGGCAGCGCCGATGTGGGAGGCATCTGCTATAGACACATTATCGCCGATGCCGAGGCCCCCAAATTGGACCGGGAGGGACAGCTGCGTGCGCATGGAGGGCGTATCCAAGAGGTCGGGGTCAACACCCCATATGCCGGCAAGCGTTGAAAATGCGGCGGCGTCGGCATCTTCGAGGAAAGACGTAATGGTGTCGCCATACCCCTCGGATCGACCCAAGCCCCGAGGCGTGGAGCGGAGATGGTGGCCAAAACGACGGCCGCAAACTTGCAACAAACGAGTAGCAGTGTGGGAGTGGAAGTGGTCTGCCAAACCGATAAGCCGGGAGCCGAATTGGCGAAATCTCTCGACTGTTTTGTCCAGCAGTTCCCGGGCGAAAATGGCCGAGCCCACAGGGGCACCAAGCACCTTGATTCCAGACGAGGAGACTGCAACACCATGCAACAAATGCCCAAAAGGAAGGGCGCCGAACGGGGACGAAGAGCCAAGCTGACAATACGCCTGTCGTTTGCGAATGGTGACACTTAACCCAACGGCGGCAAAAGCGGATGGGGCCACCCATGTAGCAAGCGCAAGTCCATCGCCAGTGCCGACAAGGTTGACGTCGTCTGAGAAAGCCGCCAACACTGAGTGACTGGGGGCAGCCGCGCCGATGCGAGCATACACTCGGGCGGCGACGGCGGCGAACAGAATGAGGCCGAGGACGCAACCCTGGCGGGCCCCTCGACGGCTTGGAATCCGGAGAGAAGGACCGGGTTGGGAGCCGTCGAAAACGTACAGATTGGACTCTTGACCATACAGCATGATCGCCGAACGCAATAGAGGCTGCCAAACAGGGTCCTCGAGCAGTGTTCGGAACATTTCGGAGCGGTAGAAGGAATTGAACGCGTTTTCGGCGTCAAGCTGCACCAAGACGAGGGATGGATCCGAGTCCAGGAGAGATCGCACAAGGAATTGAACTAGTTCCACGCCACCCTTAACGCCAAAACCGAACTGGCCGCGGGCGGCAAGCCATTGGGCGATGGGCTCGCCATGAGCGCGCAAGAGGACGCGCATAGCGAACCGGACAAGCACGCTGCCGATGCCAATGGGCCGAACGGACCCCTTCATGTCTCCGGCACTTACTTCCAAGGCATTGCGCTCCGCCGGCGTGAGCTTATCTAGGGGAACCAAGGTAGCAGAGGAAAGGAAATGGGCGACGCCCGCAGGGACCTCCGCATTTGCGATGGCCTCGGCTATGCCACGGAGGTGGGAGCGCGAGCAGAGGGCACGGAGAGCCTCAAAGCGGATGCCATCGAGGAATGGGGCAGAACCATTGGGGCTGCTGGACAACACCTCGCAAACGTCCACCGAAGACTCAGGGAAAGCGAGGCGGTCCAGCGAGAACGGATCCGGGAGCGCGCAAGGAACAGGGTCCGGGGTTTGGGGATGCAAGCGGAGGAGCTCTTCGTGGAGCCGCGGGCCAGTGGGCGCGAGCGGGACTGAGTGAAGGGCGGCAGCAGCGCGGCTGTACTCGCCCACCGCGGCCAAAGCCGAGGCCCGAGCAGCTTGGCGTTTGGTAACCGGCGGTGGGTCCCCACAAATGGCCGACGCCGGAGCCACGTAATCATGAGGAGTAGCCCGAACGGATGCATGCGTACGCGCGAGGGCGAACAATGTGTCTAGATCACCACGCTCCCAATGCGACAGACGGTTGTCACGGTAGTCCGCCACCGGGTCGGGGGGTAAAGACCCTGGCGGGGAGTCAGCCATGGGCCGCAATATCAACCTGAAGAACAAGAGGTAGGCACTCCACGCAGCATGGGCAGCCTCAGATTGGCTCGCGCGGCCCTTGAACGAGAGAGCGTAGGTAAGGGCGGCATCATGATGGGGTTTGACCAGGGCAACCACGGACTTGGGGCATCCATTAGCGCAAGTAGCAGACCGGAAGGACAAAAGGGTCGACTCAAAGAAATCAAGTTGCGAGGCGCCGCCGCGGGCACCACGATCGAAACACCAGCGAGCAGCGGGGGGCATATCGCCTGAACCCGCCGCGGCATGTAGCCCACCCCCGGAGCGAGGGAGAAGGACGGAAGCCGGTTGGGCCGCGCCCGCCGCACAAGAACGCAGGTGCCGACCAAGGCCGGAAGCGTGAAACCACATGCCGCAGCGCTGGCACGCCGACATCAAATGCCGATCTGCGTCACGAACTGGACATCCATCGGCCGGCCGGGCGGCTAGACATGCCGGCGAGGAGGTCATGTGGGCCCGCAAGTCATTTACGCGCGGATAGGGTTGAGCACACCCGACGCAATGGAGGGTCGCTGGCTGGCTCGGCCCAGCGCCCTGTGACAGCGGCACCGGGGCTGGCGGGGTCTCGGGAGGAGGGCTCGAGGGCAATGGTGGCATCGGAGTGACGACCAAGGGTTGGTGGTGAGCCGTGGTTGGCTGCGCTGGCTGGTTGTGGCCTGACGGCTCGGGGGGGGTGGAGACCGCGGGGGAAGGCCTAGAACTGCTGCCGCCACCGGAAACAGAATCCAAGCGAGCGCCGTCCAGTGTACGGGTACCAGCACCAGAAGTACCAGCGGCGGTAGGGGTACCAGTATAAGGGCGAGTATTGGTACTCAAATAAGGACGGGGGCTGCCAAATAAACGGGCACCCGTACGTGGACGAAAGCCAGCAACATTATCGGCGGCGGTGCCGGTATGAGGGGATCTGATCGCAGTACCAGTACCAGTACCAATACCAGTACCAGTTCTGCCCGTTTTGTAATTCACACCAGTACCAGTACGAGTACCAGTTTCAGTACGCGCGGGGTCGCGCGATGTCACTACAGGGACTGAAAAACGCGGCGATGATGATGACGACGCGCCGCCGCCAGGCGGGGCGTGTTGTACGGGCACAGGTACGGGTACAGGTCCACATGCGCGCGGCCGCCGCCCCGCGGCTCGCCAGGCGGAATGTTCTACGGGCCGGGGCGCCCCCATGGACTGGCGCTCGGACATGCTGCGCCACCAGCGGCCCGGCAGGCGCCAGAGGCGCAGAAGGGGCTCGCCGTGCACGTACCAAACACGGCGAGGTTGGCGAGGGGGTCGCCGGGCCAAAAGGGCGGCTGGCAGCGCACCAGGGAGCCGCAGGAGAAAACGGGCGCGCGCAGAAAACCAGGGGCGGGCGCGGTCGGTCGCCGGTCGGTCGCGGGCGCGAAGCTCCAAGAAGAAGAAACGCCGCAGCGGGAAGAGGTCTCCAAGGACACTCAGCAAAAAAGGGGTGGGGGGGGGGGGGGGGGGGGGGGGGGGTCGGTCCGCGAGGCGCCAGGCGGGTGACGGGCAGGCGCAAGGCGCGGCGGCCGGTCGGGCGGCTGGCGGGGGAAAGTTCGCGGATGTGGCGAACTTGGACTACCGTATCTTTCGCGGATGTGGCGAACGAACGTGATAGTTCACGTTATATCGTTCGGACATTAGGCGAGTGAAGTAAGCAGGCAAGTACAAAGGCACTTACCTGCCAAGCCCCCGCACCGCTAACCCCGCACCCGGTATGGACACAGATATGGACTACCGTATAGGTAAGGAATAGTCGCTGAATAGTCTCGCTTGCTGATTCAGCAGTAAAAACGCGCTGCGGTACCGCGTTATTTTGGCGTTTTAGACGAATATATGACGTGCCTGGGCTAGAATAAACGCGCATCCATTCAGAATCTTACCGTACACGTACCAGTACCGTGAAATCAAACGACCGAAAACCGAACGTATGACGGTTCATACGCGAAGCGCGTAAGTGACAGGACGGACGGAGGACATTCGTGATTTTTGCAGTATGTTTCCGGTATAATTCACTATAGATTCGTCTTAGTCGCAGGATTTTTACGGACTGTGGTAGGAGTGCCTAGAAATCAAACGAGCAAAGATCGAACGTATGACGGTTCATTCACGAAGACGCAGCACACGAGGACGGAGGACGGACGGAGGACGGACGCCTAAAAGTCCGTGATAAAACCGTATTGTAACCGGTATCAATTCTCACGTATTCCAGGCGATTTCGGACGCGGCTCTCCTTTTCCTCCGCTCAACCCAAGAGGTAGGGGAATATGCTAATCATGGTAGGAGCAACTTCTCATCGTGCACCCGCCCACAAAAGTCTTAACACGTTTTCCGTCTGATGATTATATATCGCCCGGTTGTCAACCCTCGCCTTCATCTCCGGCTGCATCCTTCCATAATTTTATTATGCCTGGTGTGCTGGGAGCTCCTAGCGGCGTTGGATGTGCTGTTGCTGCACGAGCGGCCGGTGTGCGTTGTGTCAATGATGAATCTGGTGTTGTGGGCAAATGAATGCAGCCTACGTGTGCTGCACCATGCCAAAACCAACTCTATTCTCACGGAACACAGTCTCAAAGGCGGACGCTCGTGTCGGCGGCGTGTTTGTGTCCGAACGCAAGATGGTCAATACCACAGTTACTCTTGGCATACATCATGAGCTGACCTTGAAGCTATCTAGCGCCCCAGCAACAAGAACCATGTGCGCTGGGACTAACAGGATGGTCATAAAAGCCAGGGTGCGATGGTCTCGCATCCACTTTTGTCAACACTGCTGACCTGCAGATTACCACCGGGCATGTGTATGCATGGCATGTAGCTCCACGTATACCATTGCATGCAGTGATGCCGGCGGTGTAGGAGGCACCACCCCTAAGCGAGAACAGTACATGCTTCAACCGCTGACTTTATGACAGGGCAGACAGACATGGCATTAGTGCACTTCCCTGTCAGGACGCGAACAACGTCTGCCTAACTGGGCGGTGTAGAATACACGTGTGCACGGATGGATGTGTCGCGGCAGCGTATGTACATAAGGTCAACTTTCTTGCAAGGTTAGCAGGGTCCCGCAGCCTGCATGCCGGGTGGCTAGTGGTCTACAGAGTACAGGCTGCGCCATCACACCAGATCCTGGGTGCCTGCTGCTGCTGCGGCGGCGGCGGCGGCGGTACACATGGCGGGCGAGTATGAGCGCTCCGCTCAACCTCTGCAAGCACATGACAAACGCTCAGTAGCTATTATTTTCAACACCCCCCTCTTTTGCCTGCACAAGAAGGAAGTACAGGAGACGAGGGACAGAACGGAGCGGGCGGGGGGGGTGGGGGGGTCCATGGGTTCGCCAGGGTAGGGGCTGAAGGTGTGACGGGGCTCACATGATCTTCTCCAGGGTAATCTCGTCCTGGATGGAAGCCCAGCGGCGCAGCTGGTTGATCTGCGCGCACTCATTGGAGGCGTGGCAGGCGAAGAGCAGGTAGTTGCGCGGCTCGATCGCCCAGGCGAAGCGCATGAACAGCAGACTGTACACGCACATCACTGTGGCGGAGTTGGTGTTGGGTTGTGGGGGGGGGGGGGGGGGGGGGGAGGCACTCCTTCAGCGTGCTGCCCTGCCCCCTTCAAGCAGCGTACCTATTCTCGCCGCCACAACCCCGCGTCTCCGGGCAACAAATAGTCCGGGGCAACCACATCAGGCGCAGGGTTTTGATTTTGCGTCGGGTGGCGAGTCACGGGAGGCGAGTGCAAGTTGCACACCTCCGGTCATCCGAGGAGAAATGGTCTCCGGCCCCTTGGTGTTGGCGTCATAGACGGCCTGCACGCATAGCACATGGCGCGAGCCTCGTTGTTGGAATACGTCGTTCTCAAGACAACGGGCTACTGGGGGGCGCGGTCGGTGTAGTTTTCATCATCTACTTTATTTGTCATTTACGCAGGAACCCTAACGCAGGATGATCCACGGATAGCGTCTGGGTCGGTGGGCGCACCGCGCCAACGAAACCCCAGTTGGCGACGGGCCCCCAGAAGTGCGTGGTCTTCGGCCCGGCGGGTGAGTTGATCCACGCCATGAGCCCGCCCGCCGCCTTTTGCCCCGCCTGCTTGGACGCCATCGGGGAGGGCTCTTCGAGCTTCCGGGTTGTGGCGGATGGTCGGCGGGGGAAACTCGTGTGGCGTCCGCGCGAACTAGGTGGCGGTTTTCCGGGGGGGGGCAGGGGGGGGGGGGGGGGGGGGGGGGGGTTGATCGCTACCCTTTCGCTGTCGCTGCACAGCAGACCCTGTGGGGGGCTGACTCGATATATTGTTGGCGTGACCAAGTTGGCGAATTCCGTCGATAAGTAGCAGCTCTACCTGGCCGTACGAGTCGGGCGGGGCTCACTGTCACCGAAACTGTAGTTGGGCGGCATATTGACAGTGATGCGCTGCTCGTGTGGAGTCGGCTGATTATATATTTATAGCGGCGCGGGGGGGGGGGGGGGGGGGTAGTAGTACGGGCACTTTTACCCGTTTCCGCGGTACCCTTACCCTTACCCGTACCCGTACCGGTGTGAAGATGAAACCAGTAGTAGTCGCGTATAGTGAAACCAGTTTCCAGTTTCCAGGGTCCTACCAGTTTTTAGTTACACGTGTGATTACATGAGCTAGACGCAACATTCAAGAAATCCACACAGAAATCCACACAGAAATCCAGAAGGAAATCCAGCGTGATAGTTACACGTCCTGCGTTGTTTTTAGTACTGGTTTGAATTACAAGAATTTTACTTACATCAGGGCTTTCACAATTTTTTTTTTTTTTTAATTACATAAGGGCTTTCACAAAAGCGCACTACAAACAGAACTAACTTCAAACTGTGAAAGGTTGCCAACAAAAGAGAGACATAAGCCTGAAACCAAGGTCGAGCAGGAGGACAGGGAGCCAAGAACCAAGAAGGAGCCAAGGGAACCACGAAGTCACTTAGCTGCCAGGGACCAAAGGGACCCCCGCCCCGGGGTAGGCTATCAGCCGCGGCGAGGACGCTTGCAGCCAATGACCCGGGTCATAGCAACACATGCCGACGAGCGACGCGACGCAGGCGCAGGAGTACCATCACGTGCCGCACGCGCGGACGCGACCCCGCCAAGAACGTTGTCTGCATGTGCCATGTTGATGAGCAAGGAGAAACGGCGGCGCCACGCAGACAAGAGGTGGCCGATTTTTTGGCCAGTGTGTGTGTGGCTAGCTTTCGCGAGCTCCACCAAGAAAGCCTCGGCGTGCGGGGCCAGCGAGCCATTTTCACAAAAAAAATGAATTACAAGAAGGGCAGCAATAAGAAATCATTATAATATTTACATGAGCTAGCAGCAGAAGGCGATATCAGGAAATCACCAAAAAAAAAGGGACAATCAGAAAGGGTACTAAATCCACTACTGCTAAAAGTAGTACTAAAAAATCAATACAGCAAGCACCTAAAAGCGGCCCGCATCCCGCTTGAGACGGGGTCGATGAGTGAAGCGCGCACGGTTCAGCGTCCGGGCCACGCGTGCACGTGTGTGTGAGGGTGATCCTCGGACGTGAAGCTTCGGCAACGGGAAGATAGACGAATCTGCGCCGTCGGATGAGGCAGCGAGCACGCTTTCGAGCCGCCACCAAGCTCATGACCCCGAGGAAGTCTCTTGCGAGGGGCCTGGTGAGCCCGGGTGGTGCAACCAGTTTTTGGTACTACTTTTCGCAGTAGGTGGATTTGTTCCGCCCTTTTTGTAATCCACACTGTTTCCAGGGGGGTGGTACAGGCAGTGGTTTCACGTCAACATTTACTACAGGCGTCAAAATTATTGAACGGGTAGGCCTTAATCCGTGGGCAGGCTGCACCCACTTGTCGCCAAACCGATTGCTGCCCTGTGCCCCTGTGGGCATATACCCTCATGTTCCCTCGAGCTTGGCGACCCTAGTAGTCGCACAATGAATGCGATGGCGTATGATGGAAATATACACATTTACATCTAGCATTGATGAAATGCTACATCATCTTTCCAGACGTGAATGCGTTGCATCGCATATGTACGCGGTGTACATCTAGGGTTATATCAGGGGACCCCTGGTTATATCGGGTATTTATGCGCCCCACTCTGAGAAACTTGTTACGGCTATTTTATGTCGTGAGCCCATGGCCGCGCTTGGCGGCGTATGCGCTTCAAAGATGTGCGATACCCGCCCGATATTGCCCTCCCCAGAATTGGGGGCTTTATACATACCCAATAACATGGGGTATGTATACCTCAACTAGGGCTATTTAACAGCAAGCATGCAAGACGCAAAACGGATGACCTGACACTAAAACGACCGGCCAGTGGCGTCCCCGAGGATAAGCTTTTTGAGGGGAAACCCGGCCATAACGCTCATTTCCCGCGCATTCTTAAACCATTTGTGCCATCACCCAATCTCTTCACCATGAAACCACGAGTCGTGCTCGGCACTCGCGTCAGCGCCCCTCGAGGCTACGGACTACCTCATGGCAGCGGCCAACGCTACAGGAGGGGGCTGCAGGGCTGCACTCATTGGCACCGTCGACAAGTCGTTGGACAACGATATCGCGCTCGTCACGTGGGAGAACGGGACAACCGAGAGTCGGGACGAGCGGTCCACATGCCTACGAGACAGTGGAGGGTCCACTGACCAACCCCCTCAGGCCCAACCCACCTCTATGACCGCTGTGACCCCGGGACTGCCGGCATTTCGGTTAAACAACCTCATGTGTTGCCCCTGGGCCAAGTGTGTACCGGCCGCCGGCGCTGCGTTTGGCCCCTTCCGCGTCCGAAGCCGGGGATTCCGCTAGGCAGCAGGTAGCGCCGATTTTTTTTCCAAACAACAGGGTCCCACTCACCGAGCCCGTCGCCCCGCCACCACTCTCACCCGCCGTCAACCCCGCCGGCGCAGACCTTCAGTCCGAAGCCATCATTAGCTCTATCTGGCGGCACCGCCACAAGCGCCTCGGCGAGCATGTTCATGTCGGCGATCCCGGTGTCGACGAGCCGCATGTGCCTCCTACTGGTGTTGGCGTTGGCACGTCGGTTACATGCAACGCCGCCGATGTCGTGACCGACTCCGACCTCCGACGACAAGGACGCACCTGCGACGACGAGTGGACTTCCCCTTCCAATTGGCACTCATGTCAACCTCAACGCCGGCGAGGGAGCGAAGGCGACATGGACTACCCCCTATTCTGGGGATGAGGCACTAGAGCGCGCCGGAAAGAACGGAAACCGCCGGTCACTAATAAAATCCGCAAAAATCGCTATAAAGCGCGTAGCACATAAGGTCGCAGTGCGGATGTAAATCATCTGTGCGGTACTTGGTCGCACCGTCCCGCGCCCGCTAATAAGTCCGCGCTAAGTGGTTCGTGCGGCGGTCCCACCTCGTTGCGAGGAAATCTGCCCACTGCGAGAATCGAACCTGCGCACCGGCGCGCGCTTACGGAGAGCGCCGCTTATATACTTAGGCGCAGGCCACAGCGCGAAAGTATGACGATTATATCTTCCACTTAGATATACCCCGTACCGACTGACTCAACGACTCGCTGTACCGCGTGGGGCACCGATTTGAAGTTGAACTGCATGTTAAAAAACCCGTTCATTACTTTTGACGCCTGTAGTATCTCCAGCTACATGTACCAATCATATTTTGCGAAAAGTGGACCTACTGGGACCACGAAATCGAAAATAAGGTGGACGGATCTATTAACAGAAATGGCGTTATATATGGCGGTCGAAAGAGCACATGCCCCAAAACTGCAGGCCCGATATAAGTCCAAAAGGTCCTAGGTAAGAGTTGGACTGCTGTGGGAGGTGGCAGCCGCCGTGGCGTGAAGAGAACACAGCGAGGTGGCTGAGGGGCATCACCCCACCCCAATCTGGCGTGTGGCTGTCTGGCCGGCAATTCTTCTTACATTCAAGTACAGATGTAGGTACCGATACCCGGACTTGCCATTGCAGGACGTGTCAGTAACTGCTTTGCCTTGGATAACAGTGAAGTGAATTAATAACCTGGCTATGCAGGCACAGACGTGATTGATTTGTGTGTTACCTTTATTTACGAGAATCAAATCACTCATTCGCGCGCCCTTTGGCACAGAAATTAGCGTTGCAGATAGTATGTACGCAGTGCCTTGAACGCGCGCGGTGGGCGCTTCAGCAATATGTATTCGGCATAGTGCCTCCGAGAGAAGAACAAATCCACGCCATGAGCGTGCGGGCATTGTCATACTCTATTAACAGTGGAAATGCGCCCCGGCGACCGCACACGGCAATGGCACACTCATTTCTTCTTCACACCAGTGGACTTCTTGCCAATCTGCTTGGCTTTAGAAGCACCTTTTGGGGCGCCTCCCTTCCCCTTCCCCTTCGTGCCTGCGGCCTTTGCCTTGGGCTTTGCGCGGGGCTTGGCCTTGGAGCCAGCCTTGGGCTTGCCCTTCCCGCCCGCCTTTGCCTTGCCTCCTTCCTTTGTCTTCTCCTCCGCCCCGCCTCCAAAACCTGCAGCGTCCAAGAGGCATCTCTAAGTAAAGCAACTGCCAATTCAGGGGCCATCATCCTCTGACGATGTGTGTTGCGACCACGGTTACCCATACCCACACCCGGATGGTCGCTACAGGTTCTCTGAGCTTGTGTGGCGTGGACTTGCCTATCTGGAGATCGTCATCATCGTCGTTGAAGTCAAAGACACCCTCCATGACAGCCTCGCCCATGTTGATGTTGGATTCCTCGCGCAGCTGCATGAATGACCCCAACACCGCCTCCACCTGCAATGGCGATGTAAACATGTAAATCCGCCGGACATGCAGTGACGGGCGCGTGCGGTGCGGCAGCCTTAAGTGAGGGCAGCACGGCTGGGGGCATCCCATGCTGTTGGCCGCCGGCGGAGTGCTTGTGAGCGCCTGTTGGGGGCTGGCGCAACACCGGGGCGCCGCGCACCTTTGCCTCCGTCTGCCCAACACTGACCACGCACACCGTTCCAGACAGTGGCGCCATCGTGACATTGTACATCCCACCCTTGAGGTCCACCATCACCTGCGAGTCGTCGCCGCTGCCGCTGACCAGCAGGCGCCCCACGGCGCCGGAGTCACCACTCAGGTCGGTGGCGCCCAGCCCGTCTGCATCACGCCGGTCCTCCAGCTCCGCCAGCACCTGCCCCGTGCCGCAGAGGCGTGTGCTCAGCGCGCGGGAAGTACCGCCGCGGGGCAACGACCCAGAAATGAGCTGCCACTACCGACAGCGCAGCGCCCCCTCCGTGTTGGGCAGTCAGTCCTAATGAGGCTTTCCATTGTCCCATGTTTCATTCTCATCCCATGATCCAGCAATTATCAGCAATTACTTTGCAAAACACTACAACTCGGGCGCTAGGATGGTGTCCAATTTAACGCATTTCTGATATTTTTGAAATGGAGGTGTGATTCAGTGAGACCCGGACAAATAAAATAATGGTATTACAATGTTTGGGTCTCCAGGGCTGAGCGCTGATCTGTGTGCAACGCAACAGCGCAAGGTGGCGCTGTCCCGTGGGAGAAGGGAGGGGCGCAGCTTGGTGGTGGGGGGGGGGAGGAGGGGGGGGGGGGGGGGAGGGGGGGGGGGGGGGGGGGGGGGGGGGGGACCTTGTTCAGGGGGAGCTTGTCGGGCATCATGACGGTCACTTCTCCCTTGACCCCGCTCCCAGTGGTAGCTGCAAGCACAGCACGGTGGCGCACTCCTCATTGTGCCGTGTAATTGGATTGGCGCCGGTTGGCGGGAACAAAGGAGATGGAAAAATGTCTTTGCCACATCGGGGCGGGATATCCGTGCATTTTTTGGCCGCATTCTGATAGCCTTTTAGAGACACACTATTTTCCTCTCTTTGCAAGTGGTTCGCAAAAAGTATATGGCAAACATGAAAAGATGTCTACGGGCACATCCCCAGCCCCACGGGGGCAGGCGGGAACACATCGGCTTGCAACGCCATGGGGTGCATGCGGCCGCACCTTGAGAGCCCTCCACCTGCTGCGAGGCGCCTGTGTTGCCCTGCGAGTCTGCCTGGCTGCCCGCCTTGGCACCCGCAGCCAGCTTCTTCGCGCCCTCCGCACTGCTGCTCGGCCCCCCTGGACACCAGGAGAGCCTCAATGGAGTTTAGGTTGTCTGGGGTTTTTGTGCGCTGAGAGCGGCAGGGTGACGGCATACGCGCTCGTGCCCGCCCCCTCCCTCCCCTCTCCCGGCTCGCGCAGCGCACCTGTCGCCGCCCGCTTGCCAGGCCCCGGCAAGGGCGGCTTGGCCGACGCAGAGGGCTCCGCCAGACGCTTGCCAGCACCTACCGGCGCTGGGCCTTAGAAACAGTCACAGAAATGGCACACTTCGTGGGCTTGCTGTGTAATCAGTTGCAGGCGAATGCGGCGAGGTAGTTTATATGTATGCATGGTGTAGGGTGCGCTCCGACAGAAAAGGCTCTACTGTTTGGCTTGTCCTGGTTTTTGACCCCCGCCCCGGGACATAGTGACTGGCAGGGAGCCTTGAGGCGGCATGTTTCACTCAAAATAAAACATTTCTTGGTTCGAAATATTAACAAGTAATGCTATTCCTCAAAAGTTTAAGGGTGCAGCACAAGATAAAAAACGCAAGCAGGACAAACTGCCCCGCTGAAGCAGAACCTTTGTGAGCTTGGTTTCGAGTACGGTGAGGGATGCTCCACAACGGCAACAAACATGCAATGCGCGGCCTGGTGCCATGGTGCCGCGCCTCGCCGGAGCTGGGCCACCCACCTGGCGCCGGCTTGTTTGCGGCGGACGCTGGCAGCTTAGCGGGCGGCTCCCCCTCCTCGTCCGAGTCGGACAGCTCGATGACCGAATCCTTCGCCTTGGCGCTTGCGCGCGGAGCGGCGGCTCGCGCGCCCCCTGCGGATGTGGAAGAGGTGAGAAGCGGGACACGTGAGCAGCGAGCAAGGGGACGCGTGCCATGGGGGGCGGTGGGTGCCGGGGCATGGCGGCATGGAGGCGCACCTGTGTGCTTGGCGATGGGCTGGTCGTCATCGCTGTCTGTATCCAAGCTGATGATGGCCCCCTTCGCTTTCTGCACACTCTGCATCCCCCCCCCCCCCCCCCCCCCCCAGAGCAGCCGCAGCAGAGGCATCAGCAAAGTGACCTGTCAGCGTGGGTGTACAACGACCGCTGCGGCCCTGCCAGGGGCGCATCCTCACCGTGTGTGAGGCGAACCATGCGGGTTCGGGGCTGTCGGAGTCCGAGCCCTTGGCGACACCGCCGCCAGAAGCCTTTGCGGCCGCAAACAGAGAAAAATCGTCGTCCGAATCGGACATGCTGTAGCTTGAAGGCACTCGGCGAGCTGTGCGTGTTCCGAAACCGCCGTTCAGCTGGCCGCTATAAGGGATGATTTGAGAGGTGTTTGCGTGTGTGTGTGTGTGTGTGTGTGTGTGTGTGTGTGTGTGTGTGTTTGGGTGGGGGGGGGGGGGGGGGGGGCGGGAGGGGGGGCTATCCCAGTGGGCGCGCAACAAGAGCTACAGCAGCGGTGCGCGGCCCGCTCTCGTCCAGGAGTGGCTGCGGACGACAGCACCCCAACCAGCAGGCACAGCGCGCCCTGCGCCTCTGTGCAGTTGACAATCGCTCCGCAGCGTTGGGCTGGCCACCGCTGTCGGGGGGCTGAACACGACGTGACTGCTGCGGACGTCCAGCGCGAAGAGCCGCGTCGCGAGGCTGTGGCAGCGGGCGATGAGCCGGTGCGCAGACACGCAAGACCCAGCGGAAGCGGAGGCGTGTGAGTGTGGGAGGGGGGGGAGGGGGGGGGGGGGGGGGGAGCTTACTGGGCTGATGACTGACCAGTCGTAACGACGGCTCTCGTTCCAGCACAGCTAAAAAGCGATCCCGCCCTGCTCACGTCGCCGCGGCGAGCTCCGTCAGCGACCATATCATATCAAACATAGTAAGGATTATTCGGTACCAGTACGAGGAGTATGAGAATGAGCGACTATCTGTTGATTTTTTAGTGCTGTTATAGCGGTGGATTTGTTAATCGTTACTAGCCTACTTGTAAATCACACCAGTAGCGACTACTGTAACAGTGATGAAATGCTGCCAAAATACGGCATGCGAATAAATAGAGACAAATAGTAGTTACATGAGCTAGCTCCAAAGGAGATCAGGAAACCACCCGAAAAGGCAGTAGAAAACGTCCACCACAGCAATTGCGCGGTGAAAGAAGCACCAGAAGAGGGTGCGGAATGAGCACGGGCAGACGTATCATACTTGGCCGTCTGCACTCCGGCAGAGAGAATGCCGCCCATCAAGGACGGTACCATGCACTTGTTGCGCTCCGCCTCAGTCGCCGCGATCCCCGGGGTGCACCGGCGGGGGTCGTTGCCCCAAGTGGGGGTCGTGGAGGACACGCACACGAAATCGGTCATGTAATGGCACGCCCCGCCCCCCCTTACCCCGCCAGCGTCAAATCTGACGGCCGCGAGCGGCGGTCCGCTGGGCGCAGCCCACTCCTCTCAAGGGTCAAGTCGCCGACTCCCGAGCGGTCCCGGTCGAGCACCGCCCCCGCTTCAATCGCCGCGGAAGCCCACAGATTTTTCAAAGCGGTATACATGCGTATGCATGCGGTGCTTGTAGTTCGCGACGGGGCAGATGGGCAGATGATCCACGACGAAATCCGTGGCGTTCCGGTTCGAGCCATCCGTAGAGCGAAGCCAAAGGGGTCAATACCACACGTGCGTGCGTGGGGCCATGGCATGCGACAGGCGCGGAACCCCCGCACGGGCGAAGCCCAAAACACTCGCGCAGCGGCGGCCGAATAAGCAGCATGGGGAATCTTGCGCGCTGACTCGTGATCCGACTGGAAAAGCGATAGGGAGCCCGGCCCGCACGCGATGTACAAGCGCAGGGTATCAAGTCGCGAGGCCGCGGCACCCATACGCTGAAAGCCAGCAGCGAGGGCCACGAAGTCACGGAAGCGAATCGCACGGCTGAGGTGGCGTTGGACAACCACCAAGGTTGATCATCGGAGGCAGCACCCGTACCCGTACCCGAGGGCGGAGATGTAGTACCGCCTGGCACAAGGACCTCGACAACCTGCAGCTGCCCGCCGGGGGGCAGCTCTACCACCTAGCGTGCCGGACGTCTCGTGGTGTCCGTAACTACCCCTCGCCGACTCCAGGTTTGGAACCTCGGCGACCGTCGATGGCGCAACATCAGCGGCCGCCTCGTCGTCACCCTCGCCCCGACATCATTGGCATCGTTACGGGCCGGCATATGCTACAAGGGCCTCTACGCCGGCCAATCCGCTCGCGACGTCACGACATCTCATCTGTGACAACACGAGCTGCCCGCCGGGGAACAGCTCCGCCACCTCACGCGACTTGTGCATTTCGTGGCGTCATCCTAAGCTTGCGCCTTGTGAGGTGGTCCGCAACCGTCGCTGGTGCAGCAGCGGCGGCCGCCTCGCCGCTCTCCACGAAGGAAGAACCCACGGCGACATCTTATTACCGATGAGTCGGCGGGTCTTCTTCGACGTCGCCGACAACCGACCCCGACACACCTAATAACCGGTACGACACGGCCACACATGGTCCCACGTTCTCGCGCCCCTAAGCGTCGTGCGTTTCACCCGCCGCCCTTCACGCGAGGCGGCGAAACAACCACGGGACTGGGTGCAATACCGAGTGAAATCGGTCCAAATTCGCTACTCGGAAAAGACCTATTTTTGGGGGGGCAAAAATGACGTTGAAATGGTCGCAATTCCGAGTGAAATAAATTATATCGGTACTAATGTAGTGCGAAAAGAACGACTTCGCAAAAAAGAAGGCGTTTTGCACATCTGACTACACGAATGTACTAATAGTTGACGTTGTAGTCTGTAGATGTATAACGGTTGGCATGTGCCCACCCTTACGCTCACCAGATCTTACCTTAGCGCCGCCATCTTGCGGCGCCAACGGCAGATGCGTCCGCCCCCGTGGGCCCACCTACCCTGCGTGTGGTGCACAACCCTACTTGCCACTGGTTGTCCCGTCGTCGCGCCATCTGGACTGAAAAAACTAAGAAAACATGCCAGATCTTCGGGTCACCCGCGCCTCTTCGAGGCGGCAGGCGACTGCAGCCTCGGGCGTACGTTGTGCCGTCGGTCGTGGACCCGCCTTCCGCCCAGCGACGGGCGAGCCGTGTTAGGCGAGCCATACAACCGATTTACGACCCCACAAGAGCAATCCCAATGCCACGATGCCCCAAGCGTGACAGGATCCCATCCGAGCATGCCGACAGCCCTTCCATGCCGCGTACGTCGAGGAGGTGTATCCAACCATCGACGGGATAGCACAACGAATCGCCGAGCGCATGCGACAAAGAAGCTTTGTGAGGTCGTGCCGGAGTGCTACGACCCCGACGACCACTTCCTCGACGAGCTTGTGACAGCTACTTTGCCCAAGGCATGCATGAATATTATATTAGGACTGCGAGGTGCCCGCGGTGGAATCCCAGATGTGCGAATCTTTCGTACGGACTTCGAACGACGTCTAAAATGGGGCATATGCCTGGGCGATGGACAGACTCAGCATTGACGCGGGCTTTCATCGCACATACGCAGCAAAGCAAAAAGGAAAGGCCATATATATCTACACTTTCCCTTGGGGGTACCATAATTTGCGGCGATACTGTACATATTGCTAGGCAAAACCCCTTATACCTGATATTCTCGGCACTACGCCGCAGATTGACACACAACTTGCAGCGCCGCACCGCAGATCTGCCCACTATACATGTAGTGCCGTAACTGCCTAGATGGCTGCATACCTTCGGCTTTCTATATCATACAAGGATTATGAAAGCGCATAGCCTCGGCGATACTATACAGATGCTAGGCAGAACCGCTTACACCTGATATTTGCAGCACTACGACGACGCCGCAGATTGACACGCAATCTGAAGCGCCGCACCGCAGATCTGCCGACTTACGCGTGCCGTAACTGCCTAGATGGCTGCAGACCTTTTATCATTCGGCTTTATATAACATACAAGGATTATGAAAGCGCATAGCCTCGGCGATAATATACATGTTGCTAGGCAGAACCGCTTATACCTGATATTCGCGGCACTTCGCCGCAGATTGACACACAATATGCAGCGCCGCACCGCAGATCTGCCCACTTTACGCGTGCCGTGACTGCCTAGATGGCTGCAGATCTTTTACCATTCGGCTTTATATATCATACAAGGATTATGAAAGCGCATAGCCTCGGCGATACTAAACATATTGCTGCTAGGCAGTGCCGCTTCTACCTGATATTCGCAGCACTATGCCGCAGATTGACACGCAATATGCAGCGCCGCACCGCAGATCTGCCGACTTTACGCGTAGTGCCGTAACATACCTTAATTCCGCGACACGTCTGGCCTATGTCGCGCCAGCGTCAACATCCCCCGTCTGCGTTTATTCTGCGCGCGCGCCTCGATCGAGGTTCCCAACCTCTCGGCGCGAGACCCCTTGAACTCAAGACATCTTCCGCCATCGTCTGGTCGGCACGCCTGCCGACTTCCCATGCTCGCAGTCGTAAGTGGAATTGGCAAAACGAGGCTCGGTTGCATGTTGAAATGATCTAAACGTGTTCATGGAGATTTCCTAACAATTTGACTGTCCTAGTGAGACCCCTACGGTCTGTCAGTGGTTTCAACCGGTTAAATAACTGGTACCATGGGGTTTCAATACAGGCTACCCCATCGCCCGCGAGCCCGGCGCTCCCGGCCGAGGAGCTACTTAGGACAGCCACCAGCAACTCGTCTGCCATCCTCCAGCTCGTTGCCTTCGGCCGCGCCCTCCCGTTTTACGCCTCCGCCCCGCGGGCTCCTCCTCCTCCGACCCCCCCCCCCCCCCCCCCCCGCCCCCCCGCCCCTTCGCTGAACCTTCCTAGCCATAAAATGGCGTTTTCCGTGTAAAACAGCCTCCGCACCCTTTTTGGCACCATACTCGATTGCATGTTGAAAATACCAGCAAATATATCGCCGTGTATAAACCAAGGTCCCCCTGGTTGTTGTTTGCCCCCGGGACAGGTCTGGCCCCAGAGAAACCCTTGCTTACTTGCAGCGTCTCTGCTACGACGGCCGTTTAGGCAGCGGTCCATTTACGGAAAGCCCTGGGTAGGCGACGCTGCTCCGTTATAGTCAACAAGCGAATTGCCGAAGCATTCTCCAAGACTAATTGGAGGCCAGTAATGAAATTCCCAAAATTGTTGGATCGCCGTCTAAAGCATTGCCATCAAAATACCCGGCATTGACCACGAAAGGCCTTTCGTGGTCCGCCCTACCCGTTTGGGCGTCGTCACATTCGAGTAATGCGAGTTGGGTCAAGCCCCAACCCGCGGAGCAAAGTATTTCGGGAGTGCGATACATGCATGTGCAACAAAGAAGGCAATGTGAGGGAGGGCCCGACGCCATAGCTGGAAAATTTTCCAATTCCCACTAAAACCCAGAGCACCGTGAAGGGAGGTGGGCGGGGACCCCGCTCAATAAAGGTAGTTAAGTCCTCGGGTGTTGAAATACCGTGACAACTAATAAAATCCCTGGACCCCGGAACTAACAACCCAGAATTATGACGGTGATACCCCCACCGCGGGCACAAACATATGTTCGATAGTCTCAGATTCACCTCCGCCACATGCATGGCAGTGTTCAAGGAACCGCTCAGGCATGGCATGAATTTGGGCCAATCGGTGGGCATTGGGAAATACTCGGGTGCGCAATTGTATCATAATGTGCAGCCCGGCCACACCCCCGCGGGGACACCCACACCGTACTGTGGCAACGGGTTTGACGCATAAGACGCCTGGACATTTATACCCCAGGTTTTAGTGCGTGCTAACGACGCCGACGATTCGTACGAGCCCAAACCGATGCCTTTACTAGTTTAGCGGCATCGCGCGCGGCTAGTGACCTCCACTCAAGTGGAAGGTGAGCCCCCTCAACTAGCCCTACGTTCGTCCTAGTTGGTCGATCTAACCACCGCACAGTCCCCGACGTCCACGTGTAAGGACGCGCCCGACTTGCTGATCTACTAAATGAGTTTTACATGTATTCAAGTCGGGTGCTTTGAGGAACGCCCGAGCCCGTGCCGCAGCGGCCGTAGCCTCTATCGGCGCAATATCCGATTCCCGCATCATCGGTGCAATGGCCACCCCAGGGGAGTTTTTACCTACCCCAATAAGGCACCGCAAGCACTGATGGAGTACGGTTTGTTATTCATTTGCGCCGCTGGTTCTATTCATACCCCATACTTCACACCCGTAAGTTAGAACCGGTAGTACATAGGTTTTAAAGACAGACACACGCACATAAATAGGAATTCTGTCCCGTCCACCGACGAATACCGAATCGAGCGCCTCGGTGGCGCGTTTACATTTCTCTACCGGTCGTCCATCATCACGTGCCGCATACCTAGATCCGAGTTAATGACCGTACCCAAATACCTATATTCATTTACAACCGGTTCCCGTTCTCCCCCGAGCTGCCATCGGGCAGCTTGTTTGTGTAACGCGGTCTCGTCGGAATGTCGGCCTAATGCCATCACCCCACACTTAAGTACCCCAAAACCCATAGAAGGATCCTCCGCCCATTGCAAGAAGTGGGCGAACATGGCATGCAGGTTATCGAACGAGACTACTGTGATACCAACATCGTGGTCCGCGTATAACTAACCAGGCACCCGTAGTGGTTGGCTTATTGCCGCTAATGTGTCGGTGCGCCCTGGTACATCACATCCTAGATGTTCTGCCCCATCGAATATATCGTTAATAAATATGTCAAATAGGATGGGGGAAGCGGGGCACTCCTGTCGGAGGCCACGCTCTATGGGTATATGGAGTCTGATAGTGTTCCCGGGGCGACCCATGTTTTAACCAATACCATACTATCCATGTATACAGTTTTAATGAAGGTAAGCATATGACCCGTGACTCCTATGGCTTGTAGTTTTAGGTATTAAAGCTCATGAGGTACAGTGTCAGATGCCTTTTTAAAGTCAATAAATCCCGCATACGTGGGTAGACCTAACGCTTGGCGACGGGCCGCGATTAAAATCGAACAAGTTGGCGACTTATTGCATGGCGGGGCCCTCCTCATTCCGCATAAAACCCGCTTGCCAACGGCGGATTATCTTTTTAGCCTGGCAGACATCTTGCAAGCGTTGGGTAATTACGGTGGGCGGAGGCGGCTTGGCGCGCGCCCATTTGTGCTTGTCGTAGAACAAAGTCTTCGTGAAGCAGGCGCCACACGCGCATCAGCGGCTTCTCTTGGTCACCGGTTCCCAAATCCCCTCGGCAGCGGTCGAGCCATTCTTTGCCCTCAGGAATACGGCGCTGGGAGTTGCGACGCCCCATGGCACACCCCTATACTCGGCGCCGGTGGCTCGCAGCGGCGGGTGTTGGTAGAGGCTGGAGGCACTTGCGCTCACGTTGCTGCGATATATGGTAAGGTGTCATCCGCGCTACTGTCACGACATAGCCGGTTGGAGACCTACGGTATCGTTGGCCGTTGCGTGGTCACGGAGCTTGTGAGGCGTTGAAATACAGTCTCGCGAAACCTGGAGCGATTACGGGCACACGCGCAAGGCGCGATGTGGGTCCAATAAATGTACTATGGGGATGGCACAACATGGTACGGGTATTACGGAACGCGGGCGAGCCGGGCGGCACGTCATTGCGACTACTGAGCCTAGCAGAAAAGCGGCAATTACACGGTACATACCGCGATTACACGCCCAGTCCCTGGGAAAATCGCGATTACGTGCCGAAATCACGGTATAATTAAGACAGTCCGGGAGGCAGCTAGTGCCCTTGGGCAGTCCTCTCCGGCCAACGAACCAGCCCACGCGTCCCGTCTAGCCCGGGTCGCAGCTAAGGCCCGCCGCCTCCGTCGCCCCCATCACTGGACGATCCTTATGAAGCAGCCGCCGCCGGGGGGCCGTCTGCCGTTGATAATCACGTCCGCCGGCACGGCGCCGAAGATCAAGCCGGACGCACGCCCGCGACTGCTCCTAGCGCCCAAAACCCCAAAATACGGACGTTTCTTACAGCTACGCCCGGAATCGCACATTATCGAATTTGCCAATACACATCCCCCGCCAGTAATAGACAGTGTACTGCCCGACCCGCGGGCTTTCTAGCTGCGTAATACCGTGATATTTAGAATACTAT